>VWZU01016055.1:207223-272187 GCA_013397095.1 Sterrhoptilus dennistouni
GCACGCCGCGGAGTGGACACTGCCCACCACATCATGGAAACATCTGAGTGGACACTGCCCACCACACACACCTGAGGTGGACACTGCCCACCACACCATGCACACACCTGAGTGGACACTGCCCACCATGCCATGCACACACCTGAGGTGGATACTGCCCACCACACCGTACCACACGGCGTTGGTGCAGAGGAAGAGGAAGATGAGGAGGCAGCAGCAGGTGGCCCTCTGGACACGGGTGAAGCGGGAGCGGGGCGGGCGGTCCCACAGCGACAGCCACACGTGCTTCTCGAAGAACCCGCGCTGCAGCTCCGCCACGAAGATCCGCCAGAAGCTCCTCAGCTCGCTCTCACCTGGGGACAAAGTGACAGACTCAGGGTGGCTGCAATGATGTGGGGACCCCACCACATCCACCCCAGAAACTCCAGAGTAACCCACGCTGCACCCACAGGGTCCCTCCTCGTGCGGTGCTCCAGGTTTGATGATCAGTGGCTGGAAAAGCTGCCCAGCATAAAAGAATCTGGGGCTGACACAGGGGCCAAACGTGCACCCAGCTCATGGCTCATGGATAGTGGGCAAGAAGCCAACAGCACCTGGTTTGTACCAAAGTAGTGTGGCCACAGCCCCAGGGCAGTGCCTGTCCCTTGTGCAGGGCACTGCTGAGGAACCTCCAGTCCTGGGGTCAGTTTTGGGAACCTTGCAAGAAGAAAGACATGGAGGGGCTGGAGCGTGTCTGGAGAAGGGAACAGAGACGGGGAAGGGGCTGGAGCACCAGGAGCGGCTGAGGGAGCTGGGAAAGGGGCTCAGCTTGGAGAAAAGGAAGGGCCCAGGCACCAGGGATGAGAAGAACCCAGGGGATATGGAGCACTCACTGGCAGCAAACACCTCCCTCTCCACCAGGCCATCGTTGTCCTCGCTCTCTACTGACAGCCAGTCGTTCACCAGGAAGAAATAACTCTTGCTGCTCTGCAGGTCCCTCACAATGACATGCTGCAGGTACCATGAGGGGCTCAGTCCTGAACGGGGGGAGACAAAGGAATTATTTCATGGCACACATTCCCTGTGCGAGCCCACAAAGCTGAGGGGGCCACATGAGCACCGCCAGTGGGACAGTGACATGGTTGTCATCAACGAGTGCTGCACAGTATCCACAAGGGAAGCGTGGCACAGCCAGGTCACCCTGAGGTGACACTTACGGTCACAGTGCACAGCACTTTACATCCTCTGTGTCTGGGGTGGCACCTGTCTAGTCTGTGAGGGAGACTCCATGTCCCCCCACAACGTCCCCCCACAACGTCCCCCTTATCCAGCAGTTCACCACGGGCCAGGTCCCCTGTCCAGGCCTGGCATGTGGCCCCTCCAGGTCACACCAGGGAGGGGCCAGGTCCCCTGTCCCTGTCCATGTCCCACCTTTGTTGTCGTGCCAGATGCGGATGCGCCAGATGCTGCCCAGGCTGCGCTCCGTGGCGATCTGGAACACGTCCAGGCTGTTGCGGTGGAAGGCGTTGTCCCCATCCAGGTGTCTGTGGCCACTCTTATTGTCCACTCCATACAGGGCAATGCCCACGTGGGCTGTGGTACCTGCAGGGAAGGAAGGGGCTCCCTCAGGGAAGCCCACGTGAGGTGCAGCTGATCCCCAGCCCTGCCTGTGACAGCTCTATCTACAAACCCAGCCCCCGAAGAGAAGCCGAACTTGGTGCCTGCTTGCTGCTGGGAAAGATTCAGGACAAAGTGATGGATCCTGGAGGACAGCAAAAAGATTCATCCAAAGGGTCAGTGGGGCAGGAGAGTGTCAGAAGTGAGGAATAATCTGCCTTTGCAACCACAGCCCAGTCAGGGAAGGCAGGATGGAGGAATTTATCTCCTGGGTGGTTCCTTCCAGTAGCAATTGGTTGCCCACCACAACAGCCAGTGATGAAGCAGCCTGGGCTAGTGGAAGGTGTCCCTACCTTTGTCAGGAGTTTGGAACCAGAAGGTTTTTGAGGAACTTTCCAACTCAAACCATTCCCTACACCTGCCCCACCATCCCACAATAAAACCTGGGAATGCTGTGGGAAGCCCTGGACTGAAGCTGCAGCTCAGCTCTGGGCCCTGCGGGGAGCATTCAGAGTGTGACGTGCTGAAGGTGGGACTTCAGGTGAACTACCAGGTGTCCCCCTGGGAACCAGGCAGGGAGCAGGCTGTGGGCTCACCTGATCCTCTGCCCCAGCCCGTTTTCACCAAGATTTCGTATTTGTACATCCCATTCTTGCCGCAGAAGGGAATCACCCCCACACGGTTCATGTCGATCATGTCCAGCTTGTGCACGATCAGCGCAGCCACCGAGTAGGTGACAAAGCACACAGCACACGTCAGCAGCACGATGTAGTTCAGCCCTGGGCCTGGAGCCTGGAGAAGAGAAAAGTGTTGAAAGGCAACCCCAGGAGGATCCCATTCCCATTCCCTGCCTCCTCCCTGGCCATGGCCCCGCAGAGCCGGCGGCTGCTAGGAGCTCCCTGCTCCCGCTCACGTCACAGGGACACTGCCAGGAAGAGCTGCATGCCCCTGGGAAGCAGGGAGCAGCTGGCAGGTGTGACTCCCTGGGATCAAACAGTGCTGGGGTGACAGCTGGGAGGGACCTTTGGCATCTCCCTAAGAGGGGGACACAGTGTGAACTGTCCAGGCCAGGGACTAAAGCCATCTGCAAAGGTCTGTTTCCAGCCAGGATTCCCAACCAGGGGACACAGCTTCCCCTGAGCTGTGCCCATCTGCACCTCCCAAAGGCTCCCAGATGGGTGCCAGCTTGGACATGAAACCAACAGGAGCCTATGGCTTTGCTCCAGGTGACAACAACCTGACACCACTGTAGTCTCTGCTTTGCTCTACTCACAGGAAATATGAACTGGACAGAGTTTGGAGGCACAAACAGGCTGGCCCCAAAGGCTGTGAGGTGCTGGGTCAGGCACACAGCCTGGTCTGGCCTGGTCTCCTCCAGGGGGACAATCCCTTCTGTCTTCCAGCGCTTCTCCTGCTCACTGAAGTACTGGCACAGGGACGTGTACAGCCCCAGGGTCACCTCCACTGCCGACCAGCTGAAGTGGTTGGTGATGTTCAGGTAGTATTTCTGGATGGGGTCATCCGTTCTGCAGAAGGGAAAGAGCAAGAAGATGACTCCCCTGCCTCCTGAAGGGACACCAGCCCCATTCTGGTGGAGGTGTGCCCATGGAAAGCTTCCAGCTGCAGGGGTAGGGATGCATTCAAAAAGGAGGAAAATCCCAGTGAGCGTGGTGTAATTTACACGCTTTGGCTGTGCAGACATTCGGGGCTCCACAAACCACCTGAGCACTCCTCACGTGCATCCACAGCACAGCCTGAGGCTGACAGGGCCTACCAGGGAGGCTTCTCTTACCTGGGTGAGGTGAAGAAGGTGTAGAGCTTGTGGTCACTTCCAGCCAACGCGTCCAGGCTGATTCTCTTGGAGGCAGAGCAGTTGTACTCGTTGGGCTCAGGCTCATGATGGAGATAGGCCATGACGAAGGGCTCGGGCTCACTGGCCAGGTAATGCTCTGTGTGGAGGGGAAGGGACAGAAGGGGCTTTAAAAACCCCTAGAAGACTCAATCACATGTCTGCTGCCAGCCCTGGGGCTCAGGGAAGAAGGAATGTAGGGGGTTGTGGCAGGTGCTTCTCCAGACTATGCTCCCTCAGTGTGCACCTCAGAGGATCCCTGAGCACTGGATACCATTGGGACTGCCTGGGAGAGGGACTGGACAACGCCTTCCAGGGCTAATGTGGCACCCAACAGAAGGGTTGGGAAAAGCAAAAGGCTTCTCAGGGCTTGAATCCACAAGCAAGGATGACACTGGGCATGGAGATTGTCCAGGACAGCCAGAACCTCAACCATGCAGAGTGGAATCTGCTGCTTCCACCTAGCATCCCTCCCCACACTGGTTATCCCTCACACCCAGCCCTCCTCTCCCACAGGAAGAACTAACAAAGAAAATTGTCTGCCCTACCATTGAGGACTCTGTAGGTGAGCTGAAAGTGCAGCCCTGCTTCCCTGTTGTTGCTCTCCATGATCACAATCAGGTTCACAGACGTTCTTGGCTCAATGACTTCAGTGCCGGCCACAAGATTTTCGGGCTCTGTGCTGTTTGAGACCATCACAGTGATGGCTTTTTCAGAGTCCAGGCTCCCGATAGGGATCTGCACCCCATTGTGTGTCTGGAACTCCATGGAGGCCACCTTGGTGGACACGGTGTAGTTGCTGATGTACCCAAAGGGGAAGGGATTGGAGTCCACCTGGAACATGACTTGGATGACATCCGTCAGGTTGGAAAGGGTGGAGTTGAAGGCCTGGGGGATGGAGAACTGGCAGTTCGGTGTGTTTTCGTAGCAAAGCAAGTTAAAGGGGTCAGACCTCTTGCCTGTGGCCTTAATTTCTCCTCCCACCAGCTCGAGGGGCTCTTCATTCAGCACCCGGGATTTCATGAGGATTCGCATCAGGCTGGAGGAGAGGTTGTAGGCTTTGGGAGCCAGCAGCAAATTGTGGGAATCAGCAAGCAGCTCCTGGGTCTTGGATTCTTGTGAAACTGTATTGACAAGGTGGATCAGGTCACCTGCCAGGAGAGAAATTAAGAGGAAGTGGTAAACAGCCCTGGATAACTGCTACAGTCAGGAGAACACCTGACACCTTCCCAAAGCAATCAGACAAGGCTTTCCTTGCTGTCTTCTCACTGCTCCTCTGCACATGACCTTCCCCACTGGAGCATTCATAGCTTAGAGCTAAAAGCAAAGCTGTCAGCAGTTCCTGCAGCCTCTCTAATCTACCAGGTTTGGTGAGGAATACTTAATCACAACACATTTGATTTCCCTCCTGTGCAGTGAAGAGAACCACGGCTCAGGAAACACAGAGGGAATGGATAAAATAAACATACGCTCCTAAGCTTTTGCACTATAAAGTGCACAACACTCAGAAAGGAGTGCAGAGGTAACAGGGGGTGCAGAGAAGGTGCCTCTACTTCCCCTCAGGTCACCCAGGTGGGAATTTCCACACAGTGCTCCCAGATGCCCCAGTGAGGTTTGACAGCCTCCTTGGACACCAACCAGGAAGTCAAGCATCTGGAAGCCATAACTGTTACTCATTGTTTACTAAAAAGAGAATCGCCTGGAGTATTAGTGAGCTTATTAGGAGTATCAGTGAGTTATATTAACAACTGTCAGATTACAACGTCCACAGAGCAGCTGCCAAAGCCAGGACAACCCTGGGAAAAGTGCAGGGAGAAGAGAGATCTGGGATGCCACACTCCAAATGGCAGATGCAATTTCCTAAAAAGCTGAGTCAAAGCCCAAATGGCAGTGGAGGGAGTCTGAAAGCTCCCCTCAGCCTGCTCCTGACCCTGAGCCTGGTCCCCTGTCCCCAGGCACAGGACAAAGCTCACCTGTGATGTTGAGGATGTTGTCGGCAATGCTGGTAGGTGTCACCGTGCCCTGGGTGGTCTCCCCTTGCAGAATGGTCATCATGGTCTCCAGCTTGTTCAGGGTCCTTGTCAGGCATGACTTGCACACCAGCTCCTTGCTCACCACCTGCAAAGGGACCAAGGTCTAACAGAGCAGGAACACCCCAGGGAAAGCCCAGCTGGCTCAGTCCTGAGGAGACCTCTTCACTCTGAAAGTGCTCCATGCTCTGTCCAGCCCTGGGGACAGCAGAGGCTGCCCTGCTCACACTGAGAATGGCCAGCAACTTGTTGGTGTCTCCAAGACTCTTCCATCTCCCTCCCATGACATTCCAAAGTGGCAGTGTACAGGCAGGAAGAGGATGCCTGGCAGAGGATGCTTTTGGGTTGGGAAGAGGAATAAAGGGAGGAAATTGTTGCCCAGAGAATCTGTGGCTGCTCCATCCCTGGAATTGTTCAAGGCCAGCTTAGACAGGGCTTGGAGCAACCTGATCCTTCCAACTCAAGCCATTCCAGGATTCTGTGCTTCTAAATTCATGTTCCCTGGTGTGCACTCGTGGGGACCAGGCACATCTCCCCTCTGGGACCACCCACAGAAACTAACCAGGAAGAGCTGGATGGGATTCCTCCATCCCCTCCACGACCTCCAATGGAAGCAGGATTTAGCCCCAACCAAATCCATTTCAGTGTCCAAACCCTCCTGAAGGCTGTGGGAGGAATCCTGCCACTCAGGCATGATGGATGTCCCTCCCTCTGCTCCCAGATGTGTCCAAGAAACAGAATGTTCCAGCCATGGCCTGGAGCTTCCCGTACTCTCCACGGCTGGATGGGAGGGACTGAGGCAACACATGGAAGCTGTTACAACCCCGTTCCTAGCTCTTATTCATCTTTTTTCTTTTAATCATCACAGGATTCAGCCGTGATTCACCATATGTTTTGGTGAAGAATCAAAACAGCATCTGCAGGTCTTGAATTCCCCCTTTTCTGCTTTATTTGTAAGCTCTGAGAAGCCAGGACAGACTGTGTGAATCAGAGTCAGGAATCAGGGAGGAACCACTCAAGGGCAGCTCCTACTTAGGGAGGAGAATTGACCAAGAAGTCCAAGATTCTTTTTTTATCCCTCCAGGAGAAACTAATTCTGATTTTTCCTCTCCCTTGTAGGTAAAATCAAAAATGTATCAGCCCTGATACATTTGCAGGACACTTGTGCAGGAATGTGCGAACTCCACTTGTCTCAGCCACTTGGGAAATTCTGGAGTACTGTTTTCCTAAGCTTTTCATTCCAGCCCAGAGCACAAAGTAATCCTGGAATGTCAGCTCCTCCCGTGGAATAAAAATTCTATTTCTAGACCTAAGCTCCCACAGCAAAATCAAGTCACGAGGCAGGAGGAGGTGGGAGAGACAGAAACAAACTGGTCCAGCATGGAATGGGATGTACTGAATCCCAAACCCCCAGGCAGAGAGGAACAGAAAGAAGGGGTTTTTGAGGTTTGCAGGCTCAGAAACAGGGCAGGGAGCAGATCAGGACACTGTGGGTGGGATGCAGTGCCTGCCCATCACTGACCTGGCTGCAGGGGAAGCACAACCAGGGCCAAGGTACCTGACCAGTCCCCAAAGCAAAGGTTAGGGAGGGTGGGAGGAGGAGCCAGAACAGCCTGGCTGAGCACTAAAGCACAAGTGCATTACATAACTGGGCTTTCTTCCCTCCTAAATCCACCAGGCACCAGCCCCAGCACTGGGAACGGGGGCTGCAAACTGCCAGGATCACATTGGTGCTTCCAGTGAGCAGCAGAGCAAAGCAGAGAGGGGTTTCTCATCTTGTAGGGCAGAAACAGGGCTGGCAGGAACATCAGACCTGGGTGCTGGCAGCACCCAGGACATCACCACAGAAACCCTGACAATGCCAGCAAGTGCCATCTGCCCCCCTTGTGTGTTGTAGAGAGCCAGGCAAGTACAGCAAGGACTTGTCATAGTTAATCTATTAGCTAGACAAGATAAATCTGGTCATAACAGACCCAACTTGGCTGACCTGGCTTGTTCTAGAAGTCCCTAGGTGAATGGGAGAGCTCATGCAGACACCTCAACAAATCACAGCCAGTCCAGGGAGCAGACACTTCACTGCTCAAGGAGCTGGGCAGGGCTAAGAACCAGACCAGTGAGTGTCTAGAACCAGGAGTTTTAAACTTCCTACATAAGGGAGTTCCAAACAATAAAACAGGCTGTGGCTGCTCCATCTCCAGAACTATTCAAGGCCAGTTTGGACAGGGCTTGGATCAAGAGATTTCAAATCATGATTTCTGTCTCCCAACTCAGAACCTCCTCATGTTACAGGGACTGAGGAGCACCTGAGCTGCACCTGGAGGCCCAGAGGTGGGGCCAGGGGCCGTACCGTGCACTGTGCCAGGGCAGCTGAGATCTGCTGGATGTCATCCACCGTGTTCACCTTCAGAGAGTTCAGGGTCTCTGTGATGTTGTTGCGGGTCCAGGTGCGGAGCTCGAATTCCTGCCCAG
The DNA here is from genome assembly GCA_013397095.1 of Sterrhoptilus dennistouni. Classification (NCBI taxonomy): domain Eukaryota; kingdom Metazoa; phylum Chordata; class Aves; order Passeriformes; family Zosteropidae; genus Sterrhoptilus; species Sterrhoptilus dennistouni. Next base: position 215,168 of record VWZU01016055.1, read on the forward strand.
CCTCAGGCTCCAGCAGCATGGAACGCTCGTACTGGGGGTGGAAAATAAAACAGGAAGAGCTGAGGAAAGTAGAGTGAAAACAACAGAGTGAAGAGCAGTTTCAGAGGTTGCTGAGCTGAGCTGGAGTCACCTGCTCCCTGCACTCCACATCTCCTGGCTCTGCTTTTCCCCAGAGGGATCTAATGAGCTGGTTTTCCAGCAGAACTTCCTCAATTTCACTTCTGTTCTCAAAGCAATTATGTTAACAGTCTGGCACTCAGCAGCTAACTAGTACCTGGAGTGCAGTCCTTATCCAGCTAAGCAGGGTGCCTGTTCCCAGGGGGAACATCCCTGCCTGGCTTCCAGGTGTGCAGCAGCCTCTTCTTGGGCAGAGAAACAGAATTATAGCCCCAAATTCCTACTCTGCCTATAGAGATCATTGTACAAAATCTGGCAATTGCAAGGATTTCTAGAAGCCTCTCTTGGGCAGAACAAGCTGTGTTACCTCATTTAGGATGGTGATGAGGGCCAGGGAGTACTCAATGACCTGCTGAGGGTCCCCTTGTTTCACCAAGCCCTGGAGCACGGTGTCAGTCTGATTGTAGAGCCAGTGGGAGAGGCTGGGGAAGCCCTCGGGGAGGCTGATTTCCATGGAGCTGCAGGGAAAAAGGGATTTGGGTGCAGTTCAGACTGGGCTGGGAAGAGAGGAGGGGAGGAAGGTGGGTGACCCACAAAGGCAGCACTGCTGCTGCTGCCCTGGTGCCCCATTTGCATAAGAAGCACCACGGACCCGCAGCCTGGCCCAGCCCTGGGACTCCATGATCCCTGGAGTCTTTTCCACAATTCCCCGATTCCACGAAAGCAGTTAACTCCTGGGAAAAATGATCCACAAAGCCTGGAATGCTTCCTGTGCATTTCTGCTGAGCCTCCCCTCCCTTTCCCACCAACAGCCTCTTCCAGGAGGCAATCCCTTCACCCAGCATCAGGACAGGAACCCTCTGGCCAAGCAACCTGGGATTTGGGAGCTGAGGCTGGACACGGTGCTGAAGGACAGCCCAGGCTGGCAGCAGTGTCTTACCGGTTCACAGCCACCACGGTGGCCCCCAGCTGGTCCTGCACCAGCACGGCCACGGACACCTGGAAGGCGCTGTCGTGGAAGCCGGGGGGCAGGAAGGCGCCGTGCTCGGCCCGGCTGCCCTTGTAGACACAGAACTCGTGGAAGTGGCCGGGGCGGCTGCGGGAGGCCAGCAGGATGTACACCAGTGGCCCGTCTGCGTCCTCCGTGTCCCTCCAGCCTGCAAGGAAACCACACCGGGCTCTGCCAGGGCCAGGGGGAGCTGCAGACACTGCCCCAAAGGGGCTGGCGCTGCTTCTTCCCTCCCCCCTGGGGAGTCCCATCCTGCTCAGCCCTTCGGCAGGGATGGGGTTTGGAGAGACCTGGGCTACAGGGAGGTGTCCCTGGCAAGGGATAAGACGGTCTTTAAAGATCCTTCCAACACAAACCATCTCAGGTTTCTCTAGTGGTTCTATGGACCTGCCCTTGCTGCTGTCCCAGCAAGGGTCCCCCTGCCTCTGGCAGATTGTCCCCAGAATGAGGACAGCTCAAGGATTCCATCAGGCTGGATGGGTGCCTTCACTCTCTCTGAATTTTTTTGATATTTAGGGGCTTCTCCCAGGATGTTTGGGTTCTGCAGCATTTAAAGGCATTACGAAAAGTTCATGGATCAAAACAAAAAGGGGGAATAACTCTGCTGGGACTGGGAACAGCACTGACAAAAGCCACAGCTTCTGTCCAAGCCCTGCAAAACTTGGCTTTAGACAGAGGCTCAGCCCTCCAGCAGTTCAGTGTCTCAGGAACAACTGGGTTCAGGATAAAACCTGCACAAAGGTTTCCTTGGAGCTCTCAGGAATTATGGGGAGTTTCAATGCAGCTGGGCAGTTAGGAAATTCACTGAGTGTTTTCCAGTGAGCCCCAGTGAAAGTGCTGACACTGCCACTGTGTCCTGTGTCTGTCACTTGAGCTTAAAAACAATCACTAAGAGCTGAAATTCCCACCATTCCAAAGAGGAATTGATTCCAGCATTACTCTGGATAGCTCAAAACATACCAAAGTCACAACCCTGACCACGTTTCTGCTGCTCCCCTAGCTTGGTGCCCAGCCCCCCTGGAAGCAGCAGGGTCCATCCCCTCCCAGCGTGGCTTCCCAACACTGTGCACAAACAGCTCTAATCTCTAACATGGATCATTTGGGAAAATCTGGTTTCCAGAGGCACTTAGTCCTTGGCCCAAGGCTACGGGACATGGGCCAGGCCACTTTTCCAAAGCTGGGCTCACTCTTGCTGTCTCTGCAGCTGGTTGGGAAGGTGGCTCTGGAGGGAACGTCCAGCCCACACGGCAGAGCCAGCCCCACTGCTTTGTCTTTTGATTCTTCCCACATACTGTGACTCAGTTTTGGGCACCATCTTCTCTCTCCTGCACTGAAATGCCCAGTCCCTTCCACAAGAACTGGCCTGCCTGGATATCACCACTCACCTAGGTGAGTTAGGAATTCTTAAACAGCCTGTCTGCTACCAGGAGTTTGAGAGCTCCACAATTCAGGCATACAAAGATGCCCACGGTCCAAAACACTGCGGAGCCCAGCCCTGGGGTAGGAGTTTGGGGTGAAGGGAACATCTGTGGGAAGAGCAGCTGGTAATGAGGAGCAGGGGGGGCTGGCAGGTGCTCTCACCTGTACACTCAAAGTGCACCTTGGTCATCAGGGCCCTGAGGGGTCCCTCAGGGGACAGGTGGCAGAAGCCCCCCACGGGGGGCTGGTTGGGCAGCAGGTCGATGGAGGCAAAGCCTTCCTCCCCCATGGTGAGGTCTGTGATGTGCAGGGTGAAGGTGTAGCCCTCGCCATCCCTCAGGGCTCCTTGCCTCAGCACCAGGTTCATCCCCGTGTCGCCGGTGGATGTGGTTGTCTTGTCCAGGATGAGGGACTTGTTCTTAAAGCTGTGAGCTGCCCACCTCTGCAGGGATGGACAGGGGGAAAGACAACAAGAGGTTTGGTTTGAAGCTGAAGTTATGTCCTTAAAATGTTTTCAGATTGAGTCTTTTATAAAAAGTAACAGATTTCTAGTGGGAGCGTCTGCCAAATTTGCAGTTTTAGTCTTGTGTGCTACAGCAACAAGAACTGGAACCTTTCCAAAATGTCTGGTGGGAATATTTCCACTGTGAGATCTACTTTAGTTTCTGGGATTACATCACCCTCCAACAGAATATTTCATAATACAGAGTACAAAACACAGGAAATAAATGAAAGACTGGTAGAGTCTCCACGGGATACCGTGTTTTATGTGCTTCAAGCTGAACGTGGCCTGGGTGGTTACTGTTAATAGCACAAGCCTACAGTTGTGATAACAGGAGAAGCAGTGAGATAACCAGGCAGAAAACGCCAGGCAAGGACATGCTGGGCTTGCTGAGAGCAACAGGACTTCCAGTTCTGAGACCTGCTCCACAGGCTGCAGTGGAAGCTGGAATTAGAGGAGGGCACTAGAGGAGAGACTGAACCACCTCTGCTTGAACCACCAGAGTAATGGGCAGAATGCCAACCAGCAGGGAGAAAAACCACTTTACAGATCTCTTGCAGGAGAAAAAAAAAAAAAAAAGTATCTTTTGTGTGGAAAGACCTGGTCACTCATGGCTTTGGCTCAGAAATGACCCCACAAGGACTCAGCCAGACCCACCTGCCACTGCCTGTGGCCAGGGATTGCTTCCCCTCCTTGTCTCTACAGCAATTTAGGTCCAGGACTTCATGTCTCTTTCCCTTTCCACCCTGACCCCTCTGCCTCCTTCTCCCAGAGCCCCTCAGAAGTGAAGCAAAGCCTTGTGACCTTACCCCAATCTTGGAGTCGTTGTGACAGTTCTGGCAGGTGCCCTCCAGGTACACGTAGGAGCTCTTGCTGACCTCGTAGACAGACTGAGCCTTGCAGGAAACACACTCCAGGGACACAATAGGGACTCCTCCCCTCTTGATGAACACCTGGGAAGGCAAGAGGCTCCATCAGAAGGTCTGACACCAAAACACAGACACCTAATAGGTAAGGACACACCCCAGCACCTGGTGCTGCAGGGAGGAATTGCTCTGCACCAGTCCAGTCTGTGCTAAGAAACAGCAGGAAGGGATTCCCAAAGGATTTGGGGTCAGATTTAAGCTGCATCTCTGCTCTTACACTGCTCAGTTTTGTCACTGGTTTGCAAGAGCCATCCATCACCAAGCTGGGCCGATCTAGGTCATTCCGGATTGATTTATTTACACTTTTTAACAACATAAATGACTTCTGAAATGTCCCTCTGGTCCTTGGTGCTGAATTCCCAGCAAACCCTGCTTGTGCTGCCAGGTGAGGATGGAAGAATCACCTTTTCCAGGGAGCAGCACATTGTTCCAGGCTTTCAGCTGGAATCTAACATCTCTAGACATCTACCACACCTTCCTGGCAGAGCACTCGCAGAGCTCTAGAGGCACCGGTGGCTCAGACACAACAGCACTTGAATTCTGACTCCTGTGCTCTGTCTAAATTCCTTTAATCCCTCAGGAAATGGGCTTGTCCAGCACTGGACTGAGCCCTCTGCCCTGGCATAATAAGTGTTATGAATTCAAAGACAGTAATGAAGACATTGTTTAACATGGCAGACTCTGAAAAGGGGATTAATATTCCCTAGCACTGCGCTGGAGCCCCGTCCATCCCGCCAGCATTTGCAGATTTCCTGCGACACTGCAAGCATTGTTTTGCACTCCTGCATGGAAACCAGATAGTACGGAATGTCCTTGAAAGACTATCAATTTCATTTTTTTTTCTTTTCATCCTGCAGCGCTCTGGTTTCAAACCCAGGCTGTAAGAGTTTCCACTTCCAGACTGAGTCCATCTCCAATTGCCAACTGCACCACGATGGATGTTCCTGACATGAACCCTGCGGGTACGTTCAGCATTGGGATTGGTGGGACATAAACAACACGCACTGAAAAAATCCTCCCCCTAAAAGAACTTGGAAGGTGAGAAGAGAGGACCTGTTGACAGTAATATTGAGCCCTGGCTCTTAGGAAGCTCTCTGGGTAAAACGAGGGAAGAGCCTGTGGCATGTGAAAGGCTGGGACTGCTAAGGAGCGGGAAGGGAAGTTTCTTTTCTCCTGTAGAAACTTCCTTGGAAAAAAGGACTAATTCATTCCTTTGAGGGTGGGGAGGCCCTAGCACAGATTCCCAGAGAAGCTGTGGCTGCTCCTGGATCCCTGGAAGTGTCCAAGGCCAGGCTGGATGAGGCTTGGAGCAGCCTGGGACAGTGGAAGGTGTCCCTGCCCATGGCAGGGAGTGGCACTGGATCATCTTTAAGGTCCTTCCAACCCAACCATCCCATGACTATGTGCCTTAGTGGTGGCTGTGCCAAGCAGAGAAGGTGACAGCTGTGTGTGGTACTTACAGTCTGGTTGGTGGCCTCGGGACTCATCCCTTCCTTCCTGATGGTGAGGTCGAATGTGTACTCCACATCTGCCTCTAACAGCGCTTTGGAAATTGTGACAATTCCTTCCTTGGCACTGAAATTCAGAGAGCACCCTGCAGCCGAGCTCTGCTTGCAAGGAGAAAAGAACTTTCAAACCCTCCTTGGTACGGGTGCACATTGGGTTAGTCCATAGCCAAAACATTCAGGTCCACACAGAGTCACTGTAACAGACCTTGCTATGCAGTGCCACCACTGGGGTGGGAGAAACAGGGTGTGTGTGGGCAATAAGACACATTATCCTGCTCCTCAGGTTAGTAAACAGTAGTTGGAATACTCCTGTATTTCATCTGAGTTTCAAATCTGTAGTTTACAGCAATTAATTCTTCATTAAATACCTTATCAACATTGCCAAGCAACGCAAAAAGCTCACATTAAACCAAAAGGTCCAATCCCCACACACTTCACATTTGCTATTTTGAGGCAAAACTAGAAAACATGACATTTTACAAGCAAAAGAGTTTACATTTAATCAAAAATGCTGCTGAGGTGGATTCCCATCAGGATTTGCCAGGCATTCTCCCTTGCCCTTCCCTCAGTGCAGGGTCAGATCACTTCAGCACGTGAGGACAGTGACCTGCTAGTGACCACAAGCTGTGGTCACTTGACCTCTCTGAAGTCTAACTTTGTCCTCTGATGGCATCAGAGACATTTAACTGTTAATGGGAGAGGGACCAGAGCCCTGAGCTCCCAGCTTGCATCAGCAGCTCCAGAACACCCTCAGTGCGTGGAAGCAGCAGCACTGACACTGGGAATCACAGGCCAAGTGCCAGGAAAGTGGCAATGCCAATGCCTCCCTCCCAGAGCCAGCCTTTCTGTCTTGCCCATGGACACTGCACTGCACCATACCTCACACCAATTTCTGTATCATCACCCTGAGCTGGGAACTGGACCTTTACAACCCCTCCTTCCAGAGCAGCTCTGTTAAAGATGCTCACAAAAGCTTCCCCCAACACCATTTCACCCCAGGCACGTTTGTGGTGGAGCTGGAGCTCCCAAATGGTCACTGTGGCTGGGCAAGACTGCTCTTACCTTGGAGGAGGATGTGCAGGACCACTCGTACAACAACGGGGTCTGTTCCTCATCATCCAAGTTTGGGTCATAGGATTTCTCCCCATCCAAGATCAAGTCCTGAGTTTTGGACCATACACGGTATGACCCCCCATCAATGATTGGGACCAGCTTGCTCGGGATCACAGTCACATTGGCAAAGATGCTTTTGGACAGAGGGGTGTCTCCAAAGGAGACAATAAACATGAAACAATAGTTCCCAACTTCCAGGCCAAGCTTGGGGATCACCAGCTGGGGCCTGTTCACATCGACATTCGGCAGCCGGATCCTGCTGGAGTCATCCAAGTTCATGCAGCTGGCTGCTCGGTAGATCTCCCACAGGTGCTCTGTCTGGTACTTGAAGCACCCTCGGAGGTCAATCTGTGCCTCCAGGTAGTTCCTCTGGGATCTCTTCATAACCACCTGTGGTGGCAGGGCCAACTCCACCTCGGGCTCCTCACACTCCAGGACTTTGACGGTGACAGTGAGCTGGGCTATGAAGAAGCTGATGAGATTGGTGGCATTCACCTCCACCAGGTAATCCCCAGGGTTCAGATAAGAATAGTTGGCCACTGCAACCCTGGTGGTTTGAGTGGAAGAGCCATCCCCAAAGCTCCACAAGAACTCAACACTCCTGCTGCTGGGCACCACCGTGGCCTCAAACAGCGCCGTCCTGTTGACAAAGGCATTGGTGGCACTGAGGGACACCTGGACTATGGGGTCCTGCACCTGGATGGTTCTGGTGATGTTGACACTTCCCAAGTCATTGAAGGCAGTGAGGTGGATCTCCAGCAGCCCTGCAGCTTCTGGAGCATAGGAAACTCTCTCTCCGGACGCAGCAACCACGGCCCGGCCTCGCTCTTTCCACAGGCAGAACTGCCAAGAGAAGGACACGCGGGAGCCACTGCCCACACGGGCACTGAAGCTCTTCTCCGTGCCCGTGGGAATGCCCTCCTCGCAGCAGTTCAGCAGCCTGACATCCTGGATGGGCTCCAGGACAGAGATGAGCACCTGGGCATGGGCGATGCTGATCTGGTTCTGCACGGTCACGGTCACCAGATAATCGCCACTCTTGGTGAACTCATGGGTGTACCTGGAGCCGTTGAGCACCACGGAGTAGTCCCCACTAATGCTCACCAGGTAACTCACAGAGGTACCTGACAGCATCCTGATCTCAAAGGTGACCTGTTCCCCTGGCTCCACCACCTTCTTGCTGGCGACAACTTCCAGACCTTGAATCCTGTCCAGCACAGAGATGTTCCTGCTGGTCAGAGCCCAGCTGATGTCGTTGGACGCGTTCAGATGGACCGTGTACAATCCTGCTGTGGGGAACGTCACTGCCACAGACTGGCCACTCAGTGTGCCATTTGGCACCTCCCACAGCCATGTCACTTCAGTCCCCCTCTGCAGCTCCCCCTCAAAGACCACCGTGGAGCCTGAGGAGACGTACCTACAGTCCAGCTCTGCTGTCCCTATACTCAGCCCCTCGATGACCTCCTCCACACAGACAGAAACAGTGGCATTGGTTGAATTCAGCTTGTTTTCTGCTCCAACAATTACCTCAATCATTCCAGGGCTTTGGAAGGAGTGTATAATAAAGGGTTCAGAGGTGACAGGAGAGGAGCCGTCCTCCAGGTACCACATGTATGTGACGCCAGTGCCACTGGTTATGGTGGCACTTATGTTCACAGAGGCATTAACAGCAGCTGGATTGGGGAAGGCATAGGGCTTTAGGACACCAAGGCTTTCAAAGAACTCCAGTGTCCTGTTAGCAGTGGCATAGCCCAGCATGTTGGTGGCCTTCAGGTAGACAGTGTAGTTTCCAGCTTCCAGGATGCTCAAGGGGAAGGTTTTCCCAGCGAAGGTCTGCACAGTATTGCCATCCCGTTGGACCACCCAGCTGTAGGAGATGTTGGTGCCCTCTCTCACCACAGCCTGCAAATGGAGTGTTTTGTTGGTTGGGAAATACATGTCCTCCACCAGGTCAGCGCTGGCCACCTGCAGGCCCTCAATCTGCTCCAGGACATAGACATAGATGCTATCCTGCAGCGAGCTGATCTTGTTCTCGGCTGTGACGATGACGTTGAAGGTGCCCACGGAGCGGAAGGTGTAGGAAATGGTGGAGGAGCCCTGGATGGGAGTGCAGCGATCACAGAGGATCCATGAGTAGCGGATGGCAGTGCCAGCCACCAGGGTGGCCACGAAGCTCACCGAGCCATTCAATGGCACCACTGTCCTACTGGCGTTGACGGTCAGGCCAAAGAGCCGCCGCTTCACGGTGATGTCAATGGTCGTCTCGTTGGAGTTCACATCGTTCTGCCCCATCACTGTAATGCTGTAGTGGCCTGTGCTGTTGTAGGAGTGAGTGGCCACTTGCCCAGGCTGGACAGTGCCATCCCCAAAGTCCCAGCAGTAACTCACTTTGGTTCCATTCATACTGGCAGAGAACAGGTAGATCTGGTTCAGCTCCAGAACATCTGTCCCGTTATACTCAATCTTTGCTACCCCAACTGGCTCCTGGACCTCCACAAATGCCGTGTCGTTGTTGAAAGAGACATTGTTGGAGACGGTCACCGTGACCAGGAAGACCCCTGTGTTCTTGTAGGTGTAGGTCACTTCAGTGCCACTCGACCTGGTGGACTCATTGTTGCCAAAATCCCAGCGGTAGCGGTATTGGTAGGGAGGGACAGCACTGACCTGGAAGGAGGTCTCTTCCCCGAGCCTCACAAAGCGCTTGGAAGGGAGGAGGGTGACGTTGAGGATCTCCGGCTCCACACAGACACTGGTGAAATAGTGGGCCTTGTTAAAGCTGCTGGAGAGGGTCAGGGAGAGAGGGAATGTCCCGCTCTGGGTGAAGTTGTGCATCACCACAGGGTCCCCGCTGACCGTGACATTGGATGAGCCGTCTCCAAAAGTCCAGTCAAAGATGTAACCCTCAGGATTCCCCGTCACGTAGGCGGTGAGCTGCACATCTGGGTGCTCCAGGATGCAAGAATCAGGCTCTATTTTGAGCACCTCCAGGACAAATATCTGGACAGGAACCGCCTGGGAGACAGAGTTCACAGGATTGGCAGCTGTCACGTTCACGGTGCAGTTGATGTCCTTTATATACACGTGTTCCACCACTGGCACCTGACTCCTCAGCACTGTACCATCCCCCATGTCAAATGTCCAGGTGATGGTGTCTCCAGTCTGTACAGAGGCATTGATGGTGACGGCTGCCCCCAGCTCTGCGGCCTCATCCGCGGACACGCGGAGCCCCGTTATCTCCTCAAACACCTGGAAGCACTCCACAGTCCCCACACTACTGACGGTGTTGTTGGCTGTCACGGTGACATTGTACACTCCTCTGTGGGGGTAGCTGTAGGTCACTGTGGCCTGGAGCTCTGTGAGCAGAGAGAAACCATCCCCGAAGTCCCAGGTGTACACCACGCCGTAAGGGGACGGCAGGGGAGTGGCTCGGAAGGTGACCGGTCGGCCCACGACCAAAACATCCTCCTCTGCCTCCACCTTCACGTCAATCAGGCAACTGTGAACGTGAACTGGGCTCAGGTGGGTGAGGTTCTCATACTCGTTGGACACAACGACCATCAGGGCATATTCTCCTGCATTGGGAGAGAGCAGAGCAAGGGCAGGGTGAGGACATGCCTGTCAACAGCTCCTCAGTGCTGTGGTGGGGTGGGGGGTGTGACAGGGGTTGCAGGGGACACTCTGGTTGTGTGCTGTGCACGCTCTGGGCTGCCCTGCTCCAGACCAGGACCAGCAGGAATTACACCAGGTCCTGTGTATGGGGACCAAACACCAAGACAGGAGCCAGTCCAACAGGTAGAGAGAAAAGGTTTTCTTCCTGCTCACCCACAGAACAGACCCTTCTTGCTGCCCACCCTTCCTGCCGGCCCAGTGCTGCCCCCCACCTCATCCTTCTGCTGAGACTGCCCAAAAAGGGGCTGAGTGTGGTGGACCTGCTTCTTACAGCGTGGCCAAACTTCCCTGGGAAACAGAGTTAGAGAGGATGGCAACTTCTGGAGACTTCCAGCCACTCTGGCTGTTTGCTCAGGAGTCAGGCAATGATTTCCAAGCCCTGCTTTTTTTGGAAGGTGCCTTGTACACCCCTCATACCAAAAATTGAGCCCCTTCTTCCCCAAAGAAACTTGTTGAGCATACCTGGGTCTTGGTATATGTGTGAAACATTGTGCTCAATGACAACCTCATGGACATTGGGATCAGGAACAAGGAAAGACTTGTTGTAGGGAGGTTTGAACAGGTAAGTCTCCTGGACACCATCTCCAAAATCCCACCTGGAGAAACAGGCAAACCATGTCACACTGCACAACAGGAGAATCACAGAAATTCCAGAGGAATCCTGGCTTGTCTTTCAGGACAGGGCTGGGTTCTCAAAAAAACCCACAGAAAGCAGAATGCCAAGTGTGAAAGCAGCAGCTGTGCTGAGAGGAGCACAGCATTGGCAAGAAGAGGAAGAACCCAAATTAAAGCACTGTTGTAACACTTTAAATGAAAAGGATTTTAGCCTGAATTACAGGTGTGTGACTGACCCCCACTCACAGGGATTTCACATGAACTAAACAGCAGCTGAGATGGATCAGCTGGCCCTGGGAAGGGAAACTGTGCAGGCAAGGTGAGACATGAACAGAAAGATCCAAAGTTTGGGCAAGCAGCAAAGGACTCACAGGAACAGAGCCTCCACAGCCGAGTCCACGTGAACCCTGGCGCTGAACTCCACGCTGCTGTTCTGGGGCAGCACTGGCAGGGCACCCACCACGCTCAGGTTCCTCATCCTGTTCATCATCTCCACTGTCACGTTGTAGTTGACTGTGAAGTTGCTGACGTGGTTGGAGGCGGTGAGCTGGGAAGGACAGCGGGACAAGGAATGGGTTTGGGGTCCCCTTGCTGCCCTCGGAGTGGGGCTTTGCTGGACTGAAGAAGCACCACCAGGCAGGTGAGCAGGTCAGGGCAGAGAGAGTGGCCACATGTTCATCTCTACAGCCAGTCCAAGGAAAGGCTGGTGCTACAGCAAGAGGACAAGGAGAGGAGCTTCTCATCCTGAGGCTCCTCTGGCAGTGCTGCCCCTTTGTCTACTCCAATGTGCCCTGCAGCTCCAGCTGCTGAGCACAGGCTCCTGCTGCCACCAAGGGGACAAAAGCCATCCAATTTCCTCAGAAAAGTGGTTTCAAGCACAGAGCAGGGATGGGAGAGGGTCATAAAACCAAGCACACCAAGTGCAGCTCCAGGATCCCAGTGTGGTGGGCACAAGGAGACAGAGCAAGGCTGGGCAGAGGAGGAAAAGGGATGCAAGAGACTGAAGAGACATGACAGAAGTAGAGCAGAATCCTCAGGATTTTCTAGGCCTGTAACACTGACAGAGCATCTTCACCTTCTCACCTGCAGGAGAGCTGAGCTGCTGGCAGAGGGGTCCTTCAAACCCACTGGAACAGACCTCCTACCCCAGCAGGTAAGAGCAGCTCGTGTCTGGGCTTCTGTGGATGTGCTGCACTGAACCCAGAGCCCCCCAGGCTAACAGCACCTTGGCAGCTCTGCCAGTGAAAGCAGCCCAGGCCCTCAGCACAGTGCTTCACCCAGCAAATTAGTGCTGCACCAAGCAAATTAGTGTGAGCGTGGCCTCGGGGCTGGGCTGGTGTCTGCTCAGGAGGCCAGGAGTCACCCTGAGAGCAGATCCAGCACCTTGTGCCAGAGTAGACTCTGCAGGGCACACAAAGATGTTCTGGCCAAAGATCAACTCCTGTTCCACAACAGACAGCTCCTTTGGCCCAGGCTCTCCTCCATCCTTCAGGACCCATGGCAAAACCCAGAGTTCCAGTCTGCACCAGGAGAAAGAGAATGGGACAGAGAACAGAGGAGCTCATGGGAGAAGCTTTGTCCTGCCTATGGAAGTCTCATGATGCATCCTGCCTCTGCCAGGTTCTGAATCCAGACTTCCTGCCTGCCAGAGCAGGGGCTCCCTGCTAATTCCTGCTGGGGAGGAGGGGAAGAGAAAGCGGAACTTGGAGAAAAGCGGAGAAAGCAAAGAAGAGGAACACAGCACACTAATGTAAGAGTAGAAGAAACTATTTGCATATGCAAGAGCAGCTCAGTGAGAAATAGCAGAGAGCACAGTGAAAACCTCAACTCAGCTCTGCCTTCTCTCCCTGCTGCTTTTCCTGAGGAGTTTGTGGGATGAGATGGAAACCCAGGGGTGAAATGGTGTCATGGGAAAGGCCTTAGCTTACCGAAAGCTTGTACACAGCTGGGCTTTGGTAGATAACGTTGAAGACAACATTGTAAAAAGTGAAAGATGGCTTATCATCTACTGTCCATCGGAAAGTCACATCTGACCCAGCCTCCATCACAGGGATGTAGCTCTGAAAGGCACGAGAACATTTCACACTAGTGCAAGAGAAAAGCATGCCCAGCACCTCCCAGGAGATCTCCAGCTGAACTGGAGAGGGAGCAGAGCCAGACTGGGAGGCTCCCACACCTGCACTACCCTCAGAGGTGACAGATCATCTCATCTGTGGCTCTGCTGTTGATGGAGAAATGCAGACCCTGACTCCATAAATTCTCAGCAGAGCTGGGAGGAGATCCCACACTCCCTGCTCCCACAGCCCAACACTCTGCTCTTGTGATCAGGTCCCTCTTGCTGACTAAAAAACGGTCTGCAATCTTTGCAGAAACAGCCTGGCTTTAGCTACAGCTGTAAGCTGAGCCTCTGACCCTCATCCAGCGATGGTGCCTGACCCAAAGACTGAAGGGGTTGGACAGGGCAGGTCCCTCCACACTCCAGCAGTGCCTCCTGAGCAGCCTGTGGCAAAAGGAAGGGTGAGACCAAGAGGTGCAGGCACAGGTTCTGCCAGAAGCAGCCAGAGCTTGTACAAAGCATTTGGGGCAGTTACTGAGCAGCTTCCCAGGGCTGTAGCTCTGGGCATGGGGGACTGCAGAAAACAAGACTGTAAACACCAGAGGAACTCCCAAGACTTGGAGGGGTGAAACATCTCTACAGCTTCAGCCAGCTGATATAAGGACTTAGCAGAGCAAATCTATACACCTCAAGGAACACCTACCCAGACAGGCCAAAACAAGGTAAATACTGGCCTTTCCTAACGCCTCCAGTGTCCTGGGGAACTGGACAGGCAGTGTTCCCTCGCAGGAGGCACTGCCTTACCTCAGGGGCTGCAGGGGGACGTGCAGCTGAGCTGCCTTCCTGCTGGAGAGCACCGGTGCTGGTGCCACATGCTGTGCCTGCAGCAGCGCGGGCAGCACGGCCTGGCAGCTTAGCAGCAAGCAGTGCCCCCCTGCCCCACTCCCCCCAAGCCAAACACACCCTGCCCCACTCCCCTGAGCCAAACACACCCTGCCAGCTACAGGGGAGGGCCAAACCCACTGGGGATGGGTTCAGAGCAGCAGCAAACACTCACCACCCGCGTGTTCACCAGCACTCTGCTCTCGGGGTCAGGGGTGGCCCTCAGCCCACGGATGGGCTCCTCCACCTTCACGGTGACCGTGATGTTCTGGGAGCTCACTGAGTTCTCTGCCACCAGCACGTGGGTGCTGACGCCCTCCCCGAGGCCTCCCAGCTGCACCACGGCAAACCAGGTGTCGTTGTTCTCCCTGGCACACAGCGGTGCCAAGGCTGCTGGGCAGGTGGCCACAAAGGGCACGCTGTGGTTGTCCCCAAGCCAGCTGGCCGTGGCGTTGACTCCCGAGGACAGCTTGATCAGCAGGGTGGTGTGGTTGGTGGGCAGGTAGACCCTGGAGCCCTGCGGGGCGGGGTGGATGACACGCAGGCCGGACACTCGGGAGGCCACACGGAAGCTGCAGGACAGGTTGGCACTGAAGAGCCCGTTGTCCACGCTGGCTCGGACCCTGTAGTGCCCAGGGTGCTCCAGCCCCGAGTTGTGGGGGCTGAGCACTGGCACCAGCTGCTCCTCAGCGTAGCGAACCCGCACAGAGCACACAGTGCTGTTTGATGCCCCCTGGTCCACGGAGCTAGGGGACAGGGCCCACTCAGAGGAGTTCCTTCTGTCCTGGGAGGTGGCACTGGGGTGGCACCAGAGGAACGAGCCTGGGTCTGCATTGTGCTGGATGCTGAAAACATCCCCAGCCCTGACAAAGATGTTTTCTTTACTGAATGCGACCTGCAGAGAGAGGAGATGGTTTTGGATTAATGTCTTATGTAAAGAGCAGTCAGCGCCCAACTCCTGCTCGGGAAAAATGTTGGATTTCCTCCCAGGTAGGATCCAACAGAAAAGGTGCTTATCCCAACACACCAAGGGGAGATCTTTCACCACTCCACCCTCCTTGGCCTCTCTGAACCAATTGTGCCAACAGAGAAATCAGCTTTCTGCTCCATCTCCACTGTGTTAATGCCATGGGAATAGCCCATGGAACCTGCACAGTCTTTTCACGGAAACACTGAATGGTTTGGGTGGGAAGGGACCTTAAAGGCCCATCCTGTTCCACCCCCTGCCACGGGCAGGGACACCTTCCAGCATCCCAGGCACAGGAGACAGCAGGGAGCCCATGGCCCATGTGCCACTGGGCACATCCTTTCATTCCAATGGGCTTCAGTGGCTCCATCTGCCACACAGGAACAACCCGAACTTACCCAAAGCTCTCAGGAAAAACTGCCCCACCCAGTCACTGCTTAGAATAGTAAACACTGACCTGATACTGGGAAGAGGGGCCAGCTGGTACCATGAAGAGGAACTCCTTGAGGAGTTCATAGCTGGGCTGGCTGTCATTGGGCTGCAGGGACCCAGGGGCAGGGCTGCTGCCAAAGGAACTGTTGGCACACTCAGTCCCATTGCAGCAGTTGTTGTGGGATGAGCACAAACTCGTCAAAGGACACCACTGGAAACCAGGAGGGCATTCCAGCAGCGTCCAGTTCCCATCATCCTGAGCACTGGGGAATGGTTCTGTAGCACTATTTTCCTCCTGGTAGTCTGGAAAGAGTGAAAGAGAAATCAGGGATCATCATTCTGACAAGTAACACTACTAATGCACTTCTTTGCTCCAAATTCACCCCTTTTTTCCATTTTGATGATGGCTCCACTCTTAGTAAAAGCTGCAACTGCAGCACATCCTGCTGCTACATAAACGTCCTGTTTTACTGGAAAAACCCACCAAGATCATTAAACCCAAACTTGTCTCTTTTCCAGTGAGAATGTACCAATTTTCACTCTGAAAGGATCTGTGCTACAGCAAAATTGAGTCCAAGTGAAAGCAAGAGCTGGCCTTGACACTGAAAACACATTAAGCAACTTTTCTGAAGTTAATGTTTCCATGTCAAAGTATCAGCTTGTCAGTGTCAAAAAACATCCTTTTGTAACCAGCCAACCCCACCGCTACAACAAACATTCTGCTGCAGAATTAATTGTTGCCAAAACTGTGACTGTCGAGCTGTTGTACAAGGAATAAAAGGCTTTTTAGATTATCTCATCCATCAGGAAGAAATGGGCTCAGAAAATGTTCTTCCTTGTTAATCCATGGGGCCAGATGGACCAGAACACATTCCCATTTGACATGTGTCTTCATGAAGTAAAAAGTACAGCTCAGAAGATTAATGAGTTTTTCCACATGGTCCCTTCACTCGCATTCTCCTCTTGCATTGAGAGAGGTTTCTCCTCCCATTACTTTCTCCAGGATAACCACTTCTCCAAGGCTGTGGATTCTCCACTTTGATCTCCTCAAAAAACAGAACCGAATCTCTGAGCTTTTAAGGGTCAGAGGACCAGAGGGGCCACAAGGCCAGCCCCGGTTTGATGGTGTCACCTCCAACAACCGCACAGGCGTTGAGGAGAAGCCTCACCTTCTCCATCCATCAGTCTGTACACCTGGAACCTCATTTGGATAGGCTGGTGCAGCTCCTGTGTCACAAACTCCAGGGCAGTGAGAAACCCCTCGTGCCTGAATGCCAGCTCCGGGAACTCCAGCACCTGCAGAACACGCACGGTTCTCAGCTGCTCGCGTCCCCAGGGAGCCCCGGGCAGCAGCAGGATGAGCAAAGCCCCCTCACCTCCTCAGCCTGCCATGGATCTGCCAGCACAGCCTCGCTCATGTTCTTCACAGCCTCATCTGTGGCGAACTCAGCGTCTCCCTCAAAGAAGTTTTCGGCATTTAGAAGAACTCCTGTTTACAAAGGAAATGTTGGAACAAAGCCCTTGAGACTCAGCAGGGCCTGAGGCCATTCCCTCTCCCCCAGGAAGCTGTAACAGGGCTTGGACCACTCAGGAGAGTAGCAGCTCCATAATCCTGCACCTTCCTTCTCCTTACAGGTGTCTTGATTTCTTTCTCATCCAGCACAAATAACATTCTCATTTGCAATGTTCAGCAGTTTTGCATTCTAGGAACTGTGCAAGTAATTCTCCCTTCCAACAACTAATGATTTGCTTGGAATTTCTGAGCGCCAGGTGCACCTTCTCATCCTCCCTGTGCCCCTGGACTTCTTGGGAAATGTGGCCACAACCAGCTGGCTTCCACCAGTGGCAAACACTGGTGGCTCTCTCTGCCCCTCTGACCAGGCCAGTGCCCTCTCTGGCCATGGCTTTTCCTTCTTATATAAATCTTCTCCCCTCTTTCATGTCCATTCTTCTTCTCTTTCTTACTTCCTACACTGGTGTGGAAGATTTGGAAAGCTGAATAATCACAAACCTGCACAGCACATCCCGCCTCACCTAATCAACTTTTGAGCCACCCCAACACCTCCCAAAATACACAATGAAGGACACCAAGGCAGCCCCATGGCCTCAGATCCTGGCAGCAGCAGAGGTTGCTCAGGTAAGAGGGAAAAGCTATTTCCAGTGCTTTGCCTCAGAATATTGCTCCTGTCTCTCCTTCTGCTCACGGCAAATATTGAAGTAACTCAAACTCTTCCTTTTCAGCTGAACTTGAGTTTCTGGAAGCTGCGTTTCGGAATATTGTCACAAATCACACTCATTTTGTGGTGATGCCCTGGAGGAGCCTCTCCCTACATGCACAGCAGTGCCACTGAGGGGACAGCTGCCCAGCCTGGGTGCCCAGCAGGGCAAGCAGAGCCCACCTTGTGGCTTGTACTCGCAGACGTAGCTGTGCTTGGCCATGCACAGGTCTGTGTTGCACTGGCCCGTCGGGCCCATCCGCACGCAGTGGTCAGCATTGGAGGGATGGGGCTCCCCTGGCAGCCAGTTCTGACAGCTCTCCAGATTAAATCCTTCCCCTCTCTGCTGCGCTCCAGAGCTTGCAAAATCATTGAATCCAATCCAGACATCGAGGCTCCTGCAAAAAAAAAATTTAAAAAATAAGAAGAAAGGGAGGGGGGATTTCAGGAAATCATGGGTATTAGAAAGAGCTGGGACAGCTGCCATCTATGGTGCTCTCTGAAAATAATAACAGCAGCTCCATTGGGGTGTCATGGGCTGCATTTTGTGAAGACTTTTAATTACTAAAGGGTTTCAGTATCTACTCTACTACTAGAACCTCAGGAACAGCCTTCCACAGCACAGCACAGCACTGCTCTCCTCCAGCCCTCCCACCTCTGTCCCCAGAGCCTGGTGAGGATGGGGAAGCCCTGGCACAGGGTGCCCAGAGAAGCTGTGGCTGCCCCACCCCTGGGAGTGTCCAAAGCCAGACTGGACAGGGTTTGGAGCAACCTGGGATAGTGGAAACCCATGGAAAGGGGTGTAACTAGATGAGTTTTAAGATCCCTTCCAACCCAAACCATTCCACAATGCTGCGACCAGCAGGTTGACTTGAGGTTCACCCCACTCTGAGCAGAGCACTGTCACCAAATGACCCTCCCAGACTCTGCCAAGCCTCTTTCGAGTCACGACCCAAGAGGAATGATCTGGTGACACAGAACTGTCTGGGAAAGCTGAATTCCTTAGAAAACTTGTGCTTTTCCTGTGGGATTTACCACCAGTCAATTCTCCACTGCCAGGTGGGACTGGCACAAGTGCAGGATTAAAGCTCAGCAGTGCCAGGTCTGGGAGTTCTCCTGGATGCAGCTCCTGGAGTTAATGAGCTCCTCAGCCACCATGGAAAGGCAGGGGCTGGAGCACTGCAGGCAGATGAACCCCACACACAGGACACTGCCAGGCTCATTTTAGGAGATGAAACATCCCTGCCCCATTTGGAAACTGGCTGAATCCCAGCAGAGATCCTGGTGGAAAGTGCTGAGAGGTCTCTCACAGCAACAAACAGCCTGGAGAGCTTTTTCTAATCGCACCCAGCAGAAAGGGAGGCATTTGTTCCATATTAACTTCAATTAACTTCTCCATATTAACATTCTGCACCCTTCCAAGCTCTCAGCTCCTTCTCCACGCTCCCTCCTGCAGGTGGAAATCAATCCTGCCCTGCCCTTGCCTGCCCCAGTGTGCTCCCAGGGTGGTACCACAGCTCTGCAAAGCAGACTGGGGAGATAACTGGTGGTAACTGGTGCCTCTCCACCCCGAGACTGAAATGATTCATGGGGTCATGCTGAAAAACGATGACAAAATTAACTTGTTCCGTGAATCAGTAGTTTTCACTCCAAATGAGATTAAAAAAATAAATAAGGGCTGTGTTCTGCTCCTGAACCACTGGCAGGGAATTAGGGAGAGCAGGGTAGGAAACCGCCTGCCTGCTGCCATCAGGAAAACTCAGTGGAGATTTTCCTTTTCTAATTACAGCTATGATCTAACTGCAAGTCATTAGGAAAAAAAAATCAAGAAGAAAGGAATAACTAAAAGACAAGCTGCTGGCTGGCTCCCACCCTGCCCCACTGCCCAGCCCATTCCATTGCAGGGGGAACACGAGGACTCTGAAAACCCTTTTTCAAAGCAAGATGTGAGCCCTCCTCTGCCTCTGAGGAAGGACTGAGCTGCCTTGTTGGGGCAGGAGGAGCAGAACAAGCCTGGGGAAGCTTGGAAGGGCAGAGGGGCTCTGTGCTACCCAGAAAGTGGGACCCCCTGGATGGTCCCATCCTTTGCTGGTCCCATCCAGCTCAGCACATGCTGCTCCTGGAGAGGCCATCCCACACCAGGAGCAAAGAAGAGGAGACCCTAATGGGAAACAGCTTCCTGCTTCTGCCATCTCCCCCTAAGAAACTATGGAAGCTGCATGTTCCAAAATCCTGCAGCTCGGCCCGTTTGCCTTTTATCATCAGGGAAATCGCATCCTGGAGCTGCCTCCTCCATGTTTATCTGCATAGATTAATAAAATAAATACACGGACTAGAGGGGGCTGGGCAGCAGAGGGCTGTGGGGCAGCAGCTGGGGAACAGCCTCACTCCCTCTGAGCTCTCGTGATTTCCGTGCGCCGCAGCCCGGCAGCTCCACACGCAATCCCTGCCACATCCCAGCACCCATGACCACTCCTAAGCTGTGCACAGGGACAGCCGCCCTTCCCCAGAGCAGGGAGCACGTGCTTGCAATCTCAGGATACAGCCCCGTGTGAGGGGAACAGGGCACAGAGTCAAGTCTGGGAAGAAGGGGCTGTCAGCCCTCGAGCGGGAGCGTTCAAAGCCCACGTCACACGCAGCTGTTCCCTTCCATGTGCTTTCTGGGATGTGTTTGTGAGGAGCCTATCTCGCACAGCTGCAGCTGGGAGTGCTGACAAGGGCTGTCAGGCCCTGATAGCTCTCCTGGTTGTCCTCCCTCCCCCGGAATGACTGGCTGGAGAAAGGGCACTCAGAGGGGCGGATTTAATCAAAGGCTGACACTTGTAGCACTCTCTGTTTATAAAGCCCAGGCCTGAGGTGGAACAGATGCTGGTGGAGAGGAACACTGCTGCTTCCCAGGATGAGGGACAGGAGGGGAAAGGGTCTGGGCTTTGGGCTGCAGCCCTGTCTAAGGGCACAGGACCCCTTTTCACATTTCAGAGGCATTCACAGGCACACATACAGAGTACAAGAAGCCCCCCATTGTCTCAATTCCCAGTTGTGATTTCCAGCTGTTCTGCCCCATTCCTCTTCTTCCCTTCACAGTCTTAAAGGAAAGAAGCCAAGTCCAGCAAGGGCTGGAGCTCTGCTCATGCCTCCTTTTTGTTCAGCAGCCTCACCCCCACCATCTCCTCATGCTCAGCCCGGGCAGATCCCTTTGCAGATGTGCCCTCAGGAACCCAAAACCTGTCCCCTAGGTGATGCCAACCCTTCCCCTCCTCACTCACCTGATGACATGAGCAACCAGGAAGCTCTGGATGTCGGGGCTGCTGACAAAAGCCAGGTCCCCATTCCCAAGCTCCTGGCAGTGCCGCTGCGCCTCCAGCCACTCCGCCTTCTCCACCACCAGCTGGTAGCAGTGGTTATTGCCCGGGAAAACCAAGCCCTCAGGGGGGCACATGGGGTGAACTGCTGCAGAAAGAACACAAGGGTGATGTCCTCTCTACAGGCCACACACCCCAACCCAATCTAGGCAGAGGCTCCAGGAATGTCCCAGCCCCGAGGCCAACAAACCCTATTGGTGTTAAAGTGCAAAACGCTGCTCAGCCAGGAGTGCCAGGGGAGCCATCCCTCACCCCTCATTGGCAAAGGGGAGGCCCAGGAGCCTGTGCCACTCACCCCAGCAGCCCAGGGAGCCCTGCTCACCCCTGCCCAGCTCTCCAGACTCTGCAGTGATCCTGTAGAGCACCGCCAGCCCAGTGCCACCCCTGTTGCGGATCCGGATGTCCAGGCTCTCGTTTGCCACGACCAAGGAGGGACATTGCAGTTCCAGCTGTTGGGGTGAAGCCACCACCTCGATTTCTGCCTGCTGGTAGAGGACCCTGGAGCCCACGAGGATGGTGGCAGTGACATTGTACTGCCCGGGTAAGGCGTAGCTGTGCACAGCTGTGTGTCCAGTGGTGTTGAGAACCTCGGTCTGGTCCCCAAATTCCCACAGTAAAGTGCTGACAGAAATGGGAATACTGACATTGAAGAGCACGGGCTGGTGCAGGCTGTACCGGGGCTGGAGTCCTGTGAAAGACACAGGCAGCTGTGCCTGGAAGGGCAAGGGGATGAGTGAGGGAGCACCACAGCCCTGCCCAGACAAATGCTCAGTGCAAAATGGCAAACAGCCGGAGGAAGAGTTTGTTTCGTGGGCAGTTCCACACAAACACTGCCCCTGGGAGCTGAAACCCCCATATTCCTGGTCTTGGGAGTAACAGAGGGCACTGCAGGTCTCCTCAGTGAGGTTCCCAGGGTGGACAGACGTGAAGAGGATGATGTGCTCAGTTTCTTCGGTGTGGTTGCCTGTCAGACACGTGATGTATTGAGCTCCTGCAGGACAGAACAGAAGATCCTCTTGCAAAGCCGACTCTGAGATGCCATGGATTGGTGAGACCCTCCAAGAGAACCACCCCACACTTCTGGGAATGGAATTCTCCTGCTCAGCTCCCACTCTGAGCATTTTCTTTTTTGAGACTTGCCTGGGAAGTCTTTAATCCCCCAGCAACAGTTTCCAAACTCTTTATGCTAATTAGTGATGACAGAAATAACAAGCCAGTCACACAGATTTATGGAGCAGCAGCACTCAGTAAATAAAACAGGGCTTTGGAGAGCCTGACACTCCCATGGGACATGGAGCCTCTGAGTCTGATACTCAGAGAAGCCCACAGGACTCGCTACCAAGTGAGACCATGACAAAAGGGTGTCCTTTGGTGGCATCCTGGCTTGATCAGTGCAGAATATTTCACCATGTGCTGCCTGGGACCTCCAGCAGCAAACCCAAAACCAAACACCCTCGGGCAGTGGCACACTGGGAACACAGGAGAGACACTCCATCAGGCCTACTCCCTGAGACACCTTTCTGCATGGGGACAGCCAGGAGCTCCCCTCCTTGCAGGAACATGTGGTGCTGGAGAGGAGGGCAATGCCAGGCCCCAGGGGGGTGCAGGGATGCCCACGGGAAGGATGCACAGGAACAACATGGGCTGGGACAGGGAACAGGGACACACACGGGCATGGACACAGAGCCACAACAGCCCCAGGCCCAGAGGAACAGCTCAGTCCCTTGAGTGTCATCCCTCCTCTCTGGCTTGCCTGGGCTGGGAGGTTTCCCTGCCACAAACACCCAGGCAGGGCCTCTGCCTCGGCCCCTGCCCACGCGGCCCCGCCACGTTTGCGCCGCTGTTGCTGCTGGTTGCTACAACATCTCCCCCAAACATCTCAACAGCTCCAGCCTCATGTGATCTTCCCAGATCAAACCCATCCAACTGTCCAGCTTCCTCCACTGCCTTCCTGCAAATGCTCAGCCACTTCTCCTAAGAACAGTCCCCAGAGAGGAGCACGGCACGGGAACTGCTCTGTTTTCCACCACCAGCCTGGTCATTCTTCATCCCCTGCCGGTCACTGGGAACTGTCAGGAGCTGGCAGGCTGTCCCAGCCTACTCCCATTACACTGAATTACCCAGAAGGCAGCCTCACATTATTGTTTCCACACTGGCTTAAAGTAGTTCAAGAGGGAAGAACTAATTATCAAGAACAGTAACAGCACCAAGTGTTTTTTCCTTTGATAGTTCCTGCAAGATGCTGCAAGCTGGGGTAGCTTTGCTAGGGGGAGAGGAACAACCAGGGATTTTGGTCCTGGAGAACACCGTGCCTCACCAGGCAGCTCAGCTGGCTCTCACCAGCTCTGGGTGCTTCAGCTTCAACCCTGCATCCTCCTCTCACACAGCTCTGGGTGCTCATCCCTGCATCCTCCTGTCACACAGCTCTGGGTCCTTCAGCCTCATCCCTGCATCCTCCTGCCACAGAGCTCTCAGATAAAAGGAGATGCCTGCTGCCCGTCATAGGTAGCCCTTGCTCTCCCTCCATCTCTCTTATTCCAGAATAACTGAGCATCCAGGCAGGATTAGTTTTCTTAGGGCTCTCCCTTTCCCAGTGGATCACTGCCTGACATTTCTCCTGGCCAAGCAGTCAGTAAAATGCCCCTGGAGCAGGTGGCTGTGGATCAGGGCAGTGTTCATTCAGCACTCCCAAACTGGAGCCCTGCCACCTGCAAAGTCCCAGCTCAGGGTGACCTTGGTGCCACCACCTCCCATGAGGTTTCAGTGCTTGAGGTCAGCCTGTTCAAACCCTGGGAGGACGAAAGCCTGAGGCTGCAGGTCACAGAGCCAGAGTCCTGTGGGGTCTGTTCTGTGATCAGGGCTAATCTCAGCCCAGCTGGGACTGCCTTAGTCCTTAAGGCACTAGGGTACAGACTGTGTGAACAAAACTTGTTTTATTAGGTTAGAACTGGTCACTCAAGGTCTGAAGAGGCCCAAGCTGCCCCTGAGCCCATCACTCCCATTCAGCCACCTCCACCCACACCCTTTCCTTACCACAGGTGGCATTGAGGAACAGGACATCGAAGAGGGACAGGTTGGCCACCTCGGGGGGGTGGGCACATCTCGTGTCCAATGCCTCAAGGACTGTTACTTTTCTGTCTTCCACCCAACGGGGCAACCAGGACAGTTTGCAGTCACAAACAAATGGATTCCAACTTAAGTTTCTGTCAGAGGGAGATCAGAACAAGTTAGGGATTAATATGACATGTGCTAAGCCTTAATTACAGCAGTGTGCTGAGCCCTCCCTGTTCCCATCTGTGCCACTCCACTGAAAGGTTTCGGAATAACTGGGAGAGGAGTTAATGAATAGGGAATCAAGCAATAATTAATGTGATTTTTCTAGAGGATAGAATTAGGCAAGTACTCCGAGTACTTTTTTAACTCTACAAATAATTGTTGCAATTAGGAGCAAATGACAGACACAATCATATATCTAAAATAATCTGCCATGCAAGAGCCCCAGGGTATGATGGCAGCCTCTCCTGCTCAGGAGAGAATTTACAGCCCTATTAAAAAATAGCTAAGGGAATAAAACTGATCTGTCAAAAAAAGAAATGCAAAGTCAATGATAATCTTTCCATGCGGCAGTTCAATGGAAAGAGAGAAACTTTAATTGCAGCTAATCTTGATCCAAATTACAGCCTTTGGCACTCAGCTGTGAGCAGGACAGAGTCGGAGCTGTGTATGGAGCTGATGCCAGTGAGGCTGGGCATTTGCAGGGCTCAATCCCCTTTCTGGGGCTGAAAGCACCACTTTGCCACCAGGCTGAGCAGGGACAGGCTTCCTGGGCCCCAACCCGGGCCTTTGTGTCTTTCCAGAGCCACTTGAAAACCAAACTGCCAAGCTGAGAATGCTCTTTGTGTCCTGTCCTCAGGGACAATGTGGGGCTCAGCTTTTCTCTCTCTTGCCAAGAGGGCTTGCATGGGTTAATCCTCTGGCTCACCCAGAGGCAGAACTACCATTTGTGCTGTGACTGCAGGGGCCTCTCCTAGAAATGTGTGGCTTCCCCTCACCCCTCTACACAGAACATCAAAAGACTTCAATTAAAAAACAAAACCTAAAATCTCAAATCACTTAAGGACATTTTCAAGTGACTTGGACACCTCAATCAGGACCTACCATGCTGCAGGAATCACTGGATGCTCCAGCCCCGAGGTGTGACCATGCAAACAGGACAGTGTGACCCAGAGCATAGTCAGAGACAAGAACCTCAGCAGAGCTGGTGTGGGAGAGAAGCCAGGAAGACAAGAAGGCAGCAGCAGAGGCTGGAGATGCCCAGGAGACAGAGGAAAAGACTAGGAAGAGGTCAGGACTGAGGGACAACAGGACCCGGGAGCAGGACACAGCCTGAGGAAGGAACTGGAGACACCCCAAAAAGCAGCTGCTTGGGTGGGCACCTGCCCAATATCTCTCCAAGTCAGCACAGCCTTCCACCCCAGCAGGAAAGGAAGGGATGTTTCAAGGAAAGGTCTAAATAAAGAACTGGGAAACAAAGAAGATGAACTTACATTTCACTTAAATTAAATAAATTATCAAATATTCCATCTTCTAATGTAGAAATCTGGTTGTGGCTTATATCCCTATAAAAGAGAGAAAAGTTCATAATGAGAAGCAACTTCCTCATCACTGCAGCTTTCCCCTGTGAGGGTGGGGAGGCCCTGGCCCAGAGAAGCTGTGGCTGTCCCTGGATCCCTGGGAGTGTCTAAGGCCAGGCTGGATGGGGCTTGGAGCAACCTAGGACATGGAAGTTGTACTTTAAGGGCTTTAAGGTCCCTTCCAGTACCAACAGACATCTTGTGATAATTCTCCTTCTCTGGCCTTGAGCTCCTCTCCATCCAGCAGAACAGAGGGTCAAACCGTGCCCAACTCCAGATGCCAGTAATTCCCAAATCACCAGACTGAGCAGCTAAAGGCCTCAGGGAAGGAGCCCATGGACAGGACTACATGGGGCTTGGGAGATGAGGTGGAGTAAGAACAAAACAAACCAGTGCAACACGAGCCAGGCCCAGCTCAGCTGTGCTGGGGGCACTGAGAGGATTGGGGGGCACAGCAAGTACTTACAGCTTTGCCAGTGAAGTCAGGCTTCTGAACAGCTCAACATCTAAACCACTGATCCTGTTATTGGAAAGATCCCTAGGGAAAGAAAAAAAAAAACATTTTCAGCCTTTGTTCAATCCCGCTTTGTCACACCTCCATCACCAGACCTCAGAAGAGCCTCTCTCCAAACTCCAGCCAGAATCCTGACTGGAAATGTGGTGTGTTGAAGGCAGAGCATTTTTCCCAGCCAAAGAAAACACCTTTCCCCAAACCATAAAGCATTTGCTGCTCATATAACCTGTAAAAAGAGATGGGGAGTCTCAGGATGTGCCCCCACTCTGCAGCACACCTGGAGCAATTACACCATACCACACGTGGTACTAAATGTGATGCATCCTCTTAAAAGATGTTCAAGTCTAATCTATGTACTTTAGACTCAAGTAGTAATTAACTGAGAGAAAAATTTATGGTGAACTTCCAAGTGTGTATCTCGTGCCAAAGCCCTGATCAGTAATTACACAATTGATGCGTCAACTCTACTTTTTAAACATCTTTTTGTCTCTCTTTGGAAAGGCTTAAAATGGAAGAAGAAGCAACAAAGAATATTTTCCATTTGAAATCAGGACAGATTGCCATTCTAAAAGGAACACTGTTTAAAAAAAATATCTCCAGTTGCTCCCAGTAACACCAACAGCCTTCAGCTCACCCAAACCAAACTTTCCCTGCCCAGCCCAGCTCTCTCCTCATCCACCATCTTCCTCCCTAAATTGAAATGTCAGTCAGAGAAGAAGCAAAAGTTTCACTCAACAGCCTCACTTCTTCCCAATAAACTTCACTATTCATTTTCAGAAAAATCTCCTTTGGCCTGAACTTTATTTTAGCAGCATCAAAATACTTTCTCCAAGCCCATGTGATGGTTCTTATCCTTCATGGACTTCTGGCCCAGCTCCCAGGAGAGAACAGGGCTGGACACACTCTGCCACCAGAGCCATTCTCCTGCCATCTCCTCTCTCACCTTTTTTCCTACAAACACCTCCTCTCACTTCTCCTGGCTGTCTCACCTGTTATTTCTACCCCTTCATCAATTATTTCTTGGTTTGATCTGACATTTAAACTTCACTTATTCAAATGAAAATAATTCTGCCAAACTGGCAGAAAAATTACGTACGATTCCAGGAAACTGGGGATAAGTAACAGGGATGGATGTCTCTTTAGAAGGTTTATTTTCCCTGATTTGGCTGTCTGGGAGTTCTTTGCCAAGCTGAGAGTGGATTCAGAAGCATTCACCAACAACACCAATACAGAAGTCCAAGAAATGTGCAAAATAAAAGCTCAATAAATAAAGTAGAAAAAGGACGTTAACAAAAATACCCAATCACGCCAGCAATCAGCTGGGGCAGCAGTGGAGGAGCACAGAGCACCCCTGGCTGAGCCACACCCTGCACAGGGGACAGAAAAGTCACTCCCAAACCTGCCTCCAGCTCCCACTTGGAAGACAAACACAGAGACAGCTCAGACTGGAATCCAGGTGCTGCCAGCCAGGACAGACCCTTCCTCAGGGACATCCCAGCTCCACCTCTCCTCGAGCATTTTCTGTACACTGAACCCCTCTGTCCCATCTGCACTCATGTGGGGAAGGAGCAGAAGGACCAGACCTCCAACCAGCCACCTTGCAGGGAGACCAGGACAAATATTTCCCTTCTCCTCTGAAATACCTGGAAGTCGCCCATTTAGTTTTTAGGCAGCACCTCAAGTCCAAGGAAAGGAAATGGGAGTTTCAGCTCAGATGCCTTCCTGCTCCTCGCCCAGACAAGCAAAACCTCCAAAACAAACCATTCAGCTGCTACAAAAACAGGGCTCTGCCATTTCCAAGAGCCTCTTCCAAGGTGCTCCTTGGTTGCAGGGGGAGTGTGGGGCAAGGGGAGTTTGGGAAGGTGGCGGGACGCTCGGATCCTATCTCTGGGGTGGCAGCACTGCCGTGTCTCACAGCACAGGAGAGGGCTCCTGTGCCTTGCTCTCCTTTATCTGCTGATAAAGGACCTTGGCTGGCATCCTGCACACTCCACAGCCCAGCTGGTATCAGGTGTGATCAGCTGAACTCTGACCACCCTGACCCACAGCCCAGCAGGCAGAGATGTTCCACCTCTGCCATTCCCAGGGGAGAGCTGGGGCTCAGCTCCAGAGGCTGCAATTAACCCAAGCCCTGACACTTTGTCACTTCACTACAACTCAGATGATCCCAAACCCTTGGTTCCCTGTATCCCAGACACTGCTGAGCTCCATCCAGGCCAGGCACTAGCTGGCATCCACTGGTACCTACAAACCAAGGCAATTCCCTTGCTGCTTCCTTGCCTTCATAACCCATGAGGAACGGGAATAAAAGCACTGTTTTCACCTTCCCTGACCTCCTGGCTGAGGATCCTGCAAAGGAAGCAGAGCTCCTGTTGACAGGACAGCTGGGAGAAGTGAGGGATGGTGGTGGATCCAATGCCTGTCACCTCCAGCTCTAGGAACCAGGGAGCTGCCTTCTCCCACTGCTGGAAAATCATCTTACGCCTTCCTGGCATGGGAGAGGTGGCTGTGAACCAAATTGGGCTGCAGAAAAAAATAATAAATAAATAAACCAGGAAATACTGAGCAATAAAAGCCAAGGCAAAGGCTGTGGGACAAGAGCTCAGCCTGGCGGTACCACAAACTGCCACGACTGTATTTTCCCAGCCCACTGCCAGGCCAGAGGAAATTCAGAGCAGGTTCAAAGCAGAGCTGAAGCCAGCAGCAAACAAGGCTCTCCATTGACATTCTCTGCACACACAGCCTGACACCCTCCCCACGAGGAGAAAGAAAAATGTCGTTTCCTGTGGCTCGGGGGACTTTAGGAACATGCTGTGCCTCCTGGAAAAGAGCAGCCACGAGTCACAACTTCTCATTCCTGCCTCAGTTTCCACAGCTGTAAAATGGGGCCATGCTATGTCATTCTGTGGGACATGGGGCACCAGAACTCACCAACAGCTCTGGTACAGGACAGGAACTGTGTTACTGACAGCTCCCCACACTGCCACGTTCCACTTCCCAGCCCAGCAAAGGGAGAGATTCAAATACTTCTGGAAAAGGGAGGTGGTTTAGTGAGGAAGGTGAAGCTTTGGGAAATAAGGGAATATTTAGTAAGAGTGTCAACCTGAGCCTTGGGAGCCTTCAGCTCCATCCCAGCCGTGTGATGCCAGGTGCATCCCTGAGCCTCTCCAGAGCTGTGGATATCCACAGCCCACCTCACAGATAGGGTGAGGATGGATCCATCACAGACACCACCAGCCCGACCTGCTGCCCATGGACTTGAGGAATTCTGGGGGAAAAGGCATCAGGAACTGGCTCCTTTCTCAGCTGCTGCCCCACAGCAGCACTGATGGAAGAGGGAGGGAGCAGGAGGGCTCAGTGCCACCCACCCCATCCCTCAGTGATGCTCAGAAGCCCCCTCAGTGCCAGCCCGGGGGTTATTCCTGCACACTGCTGTGGCCAGGCTGGTTTTGGGCAGTGCTGTTTGCTCCCTCATCCCACAGAACATATAACGTTCGGCAGGGTATGGGCGGCCCCACTGCCAAGCCTGATGTCATGCTCTCATTATGTCATTTGTGGGCCCGCTCTGCCTCCATTTCACAAAAAAAGGAGGGAGGGAGAGGGAGGGAGGGCAGAACTTCCCCAGCCCTTTTGGTGCAGGGAACCCTGCCAGAACAGTAATGGGAAAAGCATCCAGAGTCAGAGAAGCGTCTGAGCGAGAGGAGCCCGCGTGGCTGGGGCAGAGCCCAGGAAAGAAGCTCCAGGTCTGTAAGGCACCATCAAAGCTGAGGTTTCTGTAGGGCAGCAAAGCTCCAGAGGGGCCAGAGAGAGACAGTACCCAGCAAAGCCCAGCAGTACTCCCAGCAGGGCTCTCATTTCTTACCCCATCACACAGGTTGTGGCTGCCCCATCCCTGGAAGAGTCCAAGGTTGGACGGGGTTTGGAGGAACCTGGGACAGTGGAAGGTGTCCCTGCCCATGGCAAGGGGTGGGACTGGATGGGCTCTAAAGTCTCTTTGAACCCAAACCATTCCAGGATTCTGTGAAAAGCCAGGCTGCACTGCTCACACCCTGTGACTAGTGAGAACAAGGGACACGGGGACATGTGGGATGGCTGGTGAGACACAGTGAAGCCCAGAGCCTCCAGAGCCTTCCATCACCTGCCAGACCCACAAACTGCCCAAGAGATGCCCAAAGGCTGCCTCCCACGTTGCCATGGCAAACACTTCCCTGTCTCCAGGAACAAAAGGCAGCGTGGAGCTGATCCTGCCTGACACACAGAACAGAGTTTCCAGAAAAGAGGAGGAAAAACTCTGTGTGCTTTTGCCTGCCTGAGCCAGGAAAAATTACAGGTTTTTTCTTCGTCTTTTGGCTTGCACCTCTCCAAGGAAGCACAGCAGGAAAGCAGCAGCACTTGTGTGAAGAGGTGAGGATAGAGATTATTTTCACAAATGGTTATGGAAATCTGAAGACCCACAGATTTTCCTGTGTGCTGGGCACAGGGAGCAATGCTGTGGTCCTGCAGTAGGGGCAGGGACACCCTGCCTGGCAGGAACAGCCTCACAACTCTCGTGCAACAGGAGTTCTCTGCATTTCAACACAGCCAGGAGGGAAACAGGGCATGGAGCTCTTCATCCCCAGTTACTGGTTTCAGTCATGCTGAAGCAGGGATTGATTTTCCAAGGCAAAAGGATTCCAGCTCCACCACACATCACCCCCAAGAGCTGCAGCCCAGCACCAAGAGGGGCCTTTCACTGGTGGCAGGCAGCTGTGAGCACGCTCATCTCCCCGAGGCTGTCATAGCACGATGACAATTTATTGGTTCATTCTGGATTCGTGAGTTTCAAACACTGGCCCAAGCCCTTGGCTCTCTCTGAGGAATTTGCCCCAGAAGACTTTTTCACAAAAATTCATCTAAAAATGGAATGTTTTCCTTCCTACAGCAAAATCCTGATTGTTGGTATGAAATGCAAGGCGAGATGAGCATCTTTGCAATGTTCTGTACACTGCGTGCTCTCCTGAAGAGAGCAGAGCACTCCCAAAATGCCCTCACAGGGCAGCAGTGCCAGGAGCAGACCCAGATGTCTCTCCCAGCTCCTGCAGGACCACGAGCAGGTCACTCAATCCTTGTGGGCTCCCTGAGCAGGGGGATGAAGCAACACTCCTCCCTCACCTCACAGCCTTGCCTCGTCCTGCTCACATCTCTCCCTGAGCACCAGCACAACAAAACCCATGGATCTGCAGGAGTAAATCCAAGGCTGGGGCCATGGGCTCTTCACAGCTCATGAAAGGGGCTGAAAAGACTGAGCTGAGATCTCAGGGCACCCCAGGTGACACAGCCCCTCCCTCCTACACTCCCTCTGCTCCTGTGCCTCAGCCCTGGAGCAAACAGAGGAGGTGAGGCTGCAGGATGCACATCCAGGCCCACCCCCATCACAGCCAGGGGACTCCCACCACATCCAGGGTGTCCCAACCATGCCCAGGCCACCCCCACCACGATCAGAGCATTGCAATAACCAGGGGGTCCCAACCATGGCCAGGGTGTCCCAGCCACAGCCAGGGTGTCCCAACCACACCCAGGACATCCATCCCAACCACACCCAGGACATCTCAACCCCAGCCAGAACATCCACACAATAGCCAGGACATCCCTGTCACGGCCAGGACATCCCAACCATGGTCGGGGCATTCAAACCACAGCCAGGGCACCCCCAGCAAGGTCAGGATAAGGCCTCCCTCCAGGTGGGAGCTGTCTGCAGAGCAGCTGTGGCTCCAGGAGCAGCTCCTCACATCCCTGCAGCCAGCAGCTTCCCACAGACATTCCCAAATATGGCTGTGGAGCCGGAGCAGGGATGGAGGCACTGGAACAAAGGGGATGTGTTACCTCATGCAGCGACGTCATGGTCTGGCAGGGCTGTCCTGCAGCCATGGCATCGTGTGCTCCATCCCTCTCCCCGCCAGCCAGGGGGCTCCCAAAATCCAGGACTCACAGCTCAGATCCTTTTACAAGTTATTCTTGCACTGAGCTGATTTCATCTGTGCGTTCCCAACACCCAAACCACGGAGCCAAAGGTGAGGGGGGCACTGGGGCATTATTTGGGGAGGCCAGGAAGGTGCTCCAGGGGGACAGGGAGGTGGATACAAGGATGGCCACCATTATGAGAAGTCTCTTCCACCTTCTGAGCCACCAGAGTGACCAGGAGCCAGCACAGCCTGGGGCTGGGGCTGGACATGGTCCTTCCCTCACTGCTAAGAGGTGACTTTGTGTGGCACAGAACAAAACTCAGGCATCCCCCAGCCCTCTGACACCACAGCAAAGGATGGGAACAGCTGAGACCTCCAGCCTGGGAAAGCAACAACCCAAACACTGAAATCAAGCTGATGTCCATAATTAGCGCCGCACGTAAACGAGCTGTCTGTGCCTCCAGCCAGGGAAATGTCAGCCCTGCAAACACTCATTTGTTTCATGGAAAGTCTGCAAAGCAACCAAAGATGTGATAAATCCAAGTATCTTCCCAGCACACGTGGCAGAGCTCAAGCAGATCCTATTAAGACGCCTGCAGCCCAAAGCCAAGTGCTTTCCACACAGATCCCCACTTCTCCCCCCAAAACACCTCTGTCCTCATGTCCTGTGTCACTGTGTGCCAACACACAGCAACCCCAGTGCCCAGCTCTGGTCTCCTGCAAACCCAGCACGTTCCCAGTGTTGGGAGCCCAGGAACATCTGATTTTACCATAAAAAGGAAGCCCTCTGGAAGCTGTAATTTAGGGATTACACAGCTGAGCTACTCAGTGCTTTATCTTCCTTACACAAAGTGAAGAGTTTTCAATAAATGTTTAGGTATTACTGATATTAATCCACCACGGGGACAGGGAATGGCGCAGGTAATCTTTGTGTCCTGGTTTTTTATTACTCAATTTGTATTTATTTTATAAGTGAGGCTTTTCCTTGGACAGCTGTCCTCTAGGGACATGAGAAACAATAAAACCCCAATGCTATTTAGTCCTAGCACTGTAAATTCTACAGTACACAAGAAAGGAGCCACAGGCAGGGTTCACAGGATGCAGGAGGCTCGGGATAATGCTGGACTGATCACAGAGATGTGTCACTGAGCTGACAGGGGAGCTGGAGCCAAGGGACATGGAGAACTCCAGGAAGTCTATTCCAAAGCACATGTCCCATCTGCAAACTCTGGTAAAGTCTAAATGGGCTGTTCCCTGGAAATCTTCTGGGGCATCTGTGTTTTGTGTCCCAAAAAGAACAGGGGAACAATTTGGGCATCACCGAATACCAAATGAGAGCCACAAACCAGGGACTGTCTGATGCTCCCAAACACAGGGAGAGCTGTAAAAACCTTCATGCCACTTCTGAGCTGAATGCAGAGCACAACCCAGCTGAGAGAATGTGAGCCTGATAAGGCAGCATCAGATCAAAAGTAATTTCTTCAAAGAGCTGGGAAATAATTCTCCCATTTCTCACACAGAAACAGGCACTGGCAGCACAAACAAAGGGAAAACAAAGCCACAAGCAGCAAAACACAGGGGACCAGGAAATCCTGGAATGGTTTAGGTGGGAAGGGATCTTCAAGATCATTCAGTCCCACCTCCTGCCACAGACAGGGACACCTTCCACTAGTGCAGGTTGCTCCAAGCCCTGGAGTTCACAAAGGATTGAGGATTGAGGAGAAACAGCAGCCAGGCAAACCCTCTTGTGGCAGGTAAAGCAGACACACAGAGGACATACTGGATCCAGAGGACACAGGAAAGTCTCATAGCCAAAGCCACAAGGTG
Source organism: Sterrhoptilus dennistouni (assembly GCA_013397095.1). Classification (NCBI taxonomy): domain Eukaryota; kingdom Metazoa; phylum Chordata; class Aves; order Passeriformes; family Zosteropidae; genus Sterrhoptilus; species Sterrhoptilus dennistouni. The sequence goes on from VWZU01016055.1 coordinate 248,878, forward strand.
GCTGAAGGACAGTGTCACCACATCCCCGACCCTCTCTTGCTCTGGACCTCCCACCACTGGAGCAGCACAAAGCTGAGCAGACCAAACTGAAAGGGGTTTTAGCCATTTCCTCCTAAGCCCTTTGAAAAGTCTGAGCTCCAGGTCCTATTCCCAAATTCCCCAACCCACACTGCTGCAGGCACAGGGAGCACATGGATGGCACCAGCCCGGCTCCACACAGACCTGCCAGGACCCACCTCAGACCTGACAAGGACACAACCTCCCGTTCCCCCTGTCTCCAGACCTGGACTGCCCCTTCCCAGGGCAGTTAATGCTCCTCAAACCTTTCCCCTTCACAGCTGACAGTCCCAATCTGTTCAACCTTTAGCCAGCAGCCCCCTCCAACACCTCCAAGTTTTCCAGGTTCCTGGGTAGCTGCTGAAGAAAAACAGTTTTGTGTCTATTTCAGCCCTGTCTGTCACTTGATTTTCATCTCCAATATGTTTTACCAACAACATTTCCTTTAAAAGGTTCCACGTTTCAGGCTCTCACCAACATCCTTCAGCTCCAGCATGGGACGTTCCCTGAAAACACTGATGGGAAAAAGGACAAGAAGAAAGGAAGACCCACTCAGGTCCAGGCCTGGCAGAGCGTTGTCAGTTACTGAGACCAACTCAGAGCAGGATTTTGCAGCACAGCCTGTGCTGGAGTGCTGATGAGCCTCTTGACTTACTTTCTTCCTCCCAGAGAGAAAACTGGTGGATTTGGGGCCATCAGATTAGTACTTGATAGGTTTAAAAATAGCCCAAAGTAAACGGTGCAGCTCTGTGATGCTGAGCACAGCCCTGAGTTCACAGCCACTGCCTGTGACAGAAAATCCCCAGAGCAGGAGAGCTGGGAGCAAAAAGCAAAGTGCAACATGTTCAAACCACGGCTGCAGCACAATCCAGGTGTGTTTTCCCTGCAGTCCTGATGTTAGGGCTGCCTTCCATGGTTTATCCCAACAACTCAAACATGGCAAATCATCACATTCCACACACCAATCCCTGCATCAAACCAAAGCAGGCAGCTCCCAGCCTTCTAGAGGATGTTCCCATCTCACATAAAGACTCTGAGAATCATTGAAAGGTTTGGGTTGTAAGGGACCTTAAAGGCAGGACAGTGCTTGGAGCAAAGTGATCTAGTGGGAAGTGTCCCTTCCCATGGCAGAGGGTTGGAACTGGATGGGCTTTAAGGTGTTTTCCAACCCAAACAATCGTTTGGGTCAAGCCTGTCATTCTATGAAACATTCTGAAGCCAAGGCTTAATCCCTTTTATATTTGTAGTGTTGATTTTTTCATTCCAATTCCTGACAAATACATGTGACATTGAGTCAAACTGAAAATTTTGACTTGGAATTCAAATTCTGACTTCTTGCAGAAATCAGATGTGTATTACATCAACGTCAGCATCTTCTGCTCCTCCATCTGCAAAGTCACTTAAAAGGCAGAGGTTTGGGAGATCTATTTTCCATCAGTGGATTTTCCATGTTGACTGCCATTAATTACACCATCCCCTTTAATCTTTAGCTAATGCCATGCTAGGCACAGCATTGTTTCTCCCTGGGACAGAAGATCAGGCTGTTGGGCTGATGAATGTTTGTACCACCCCATTCACCTTCTGTTAACACTGGCACCGTGTTTGTTTTGATCCAGTCCCTGGGAATCTCCCTAAGGCCCAAAAATCCATTAAAAGCGAACATTAATAGCCCAGAGGACTCTTCAGCCAGATCTTTTAAAATTCTTGGATGCAAAATATCTGAACTTGCTGGTTTAAGAAGGTCTAACATTAATAGCAGCTGTTTAACATCCTCCTCAGTTACTGTTGGAGTGGAAAGTGTTTCATCATCCTCATATGATACAAATACATCACCTGGCTTTTTTCCAAAGAGAAAATAGAAATATTTACTGAGCAGTCCTGCTTTTTCTGTCTTTTCATTGATAATTTGACCATGTTCATCTATTGACAGACCAGTATCATCTAATTCCTTTAATTCTCAATATACTCAAAAAACTCTTTACTCTTCTCAGCCTTGGTGGACACAGACTTTCCCTTAAGATTCTTCTGCTGATCAGTGTTCAATGGGCCTGAGCTGAGCCCACGCTCCTCACAACCAACATTTCCCTTTCCTATCTTGTATATCTATTTTCTGTAAGAGCTTCCACTTCTCACTGAGGCTCTCACAATGTCAGAGGCAGAGTTTTGAGCACTCGCAGCTTCTCTGGGCAATATGTGTCCTGGAGGTGTTCCACCACCCTCACAGGAAGAATTTCTCCCCAATATCCCATCTAATCCTCCCTGGCCCTCCACAGTCCCTCTGCAGCTTTCCCTGTGTCCATGACTGACCCTTTAAGGGCTCCTCTTTAAGGACCTGATGCCCCAAAGCTTTGTCCTTGTCTTCCCTGCAGTGAAGATGATAAAGAAAGAGAAAATGAGAAAAGTAAAAAAATTAATGCTCTACTGCATCATCCTATTAAAAGAGGACCAGCACCACCACAAATCCCTCAGGGATTATTACAGCCTTAATTTGAAGCTCTTCCATAAAAAGCAATTTTCGGTTTTCTCCGCTCTCCATGCAAACTATTTTTTCGTGCAATTAAATCCCATTTTCTCTAATTCTGGCACATCCACACCAGCTGCTTTGTCCTTGATATGCACAACTCTTGGATACCTGTGGGAGGTTAATAATGGAATGAATGGTTTGGCTTGGAAGGGACCTTAAAGCTCACTCAGTTCCAATCTCAACACTGTCCACTATCCCAGGTTGCTCCAAGTCCTGTCCAACCTGGCCTTGGACACTTCAGGGATCCAGGGGCAGCCTCAGCATCTCTGGGCACCCTGTGCCAGGGCCTCAGCACCCTCTGAGTCAAGAATTTCTTCCCAATATCCCACCTAACCCTCCACTCTTCCAGTTCAAACCCAACAGAACCCCAGAATGGTTTGGGTTGGATGGCACCGCAGAGATCACGACATTCCGAGCCACCTTATCTGTACCCAGTCAGCCAAAGTTTGCACAATTCTTCCAGAAAACAGGAATATTTGGGACTGTGTAAGAGCCCATTGAGGGACCTCTCTGTGCCCATCCCAGCCCAGAACCTTCCAGAGCTCCAGCAGACCCTGGGTTTCCATGCCCAGAGCCGGGAGCCACGTGCCCAATGCGGGTGCAGCTCCATGGGCTCTGTGTGTGTGTGTTTGTTTGGGATTTTGTGAATAGGGCTGCTTAGCACGTTGAGTCCTCCCCGCAGGGCTGATGTGTTAGAGCCCATTGGCTCCCTACTCCCCGAAGGAAACATCTGCACATTCCAGACACATTCTGTAACGGGAGTGAAACCCATCCTTGAAGTGAAATTTTACAGCCTCCACAGTGCAAAATAACGATCGCTGGCAAGGGCCAGTGGAAAAGTAATGTTTAAAATATTATTACAGGGAAGCGGCTGCCAGAGCCTCAAATTAATCACTTGAATGTGTCTCTGGTGCGTTATGTAACGTTGGGCCAGCTCCCACCCGGAGCACAGCTCTGCTCCAGCCTCATCCCACTGTCCACCTCTGCTCCAGCCTCATCCCACTGCCCACCTCTGCTGCAGCCACATCCCACTGTCCACCTCTGCTCCGGCCTCATCCCACTGTCCAGCTCCCTGCCCTCCCCCAGAGCCAGGACAGAGTCAGGCTCCCACTGCTGCCATGGGGACTGACATCCCCTTCTCTGAGGTCTCTTCCAGGCAGGCTTGAGAATCACATTTGTTCCAGGTGTCCAATTTTTCCTTGTGCTAAAGGAAATCCCAGGAGAGACAAGGACAAAGGGTGTTTCTCCATCACCTCAGGAAAGCAGCATCCATCACAACAGGAAAAGGAGCTGCTTCCCACTGTGCTCTGAAGAAGAGGGGAAGCTACAGGCCTGCTGGTTAAACTGGTTTGCGGGTTAAACTGGTTTGCTGGTGGCCAACCTGGTCTGGCCGTGGGGCAGGTGACAGAGCAGGGACATCATCCTCTCATCGTGCAATGATCACTAACTGGCAGGATGCAAATATGATAAAAATGCAACTGATGCTCAAAATAAATTTGTAAAAAGCCTCTAAAGGAAAGCAGGAGCACCAACAGCAGTGGATGCAGACACAGCTCCAGGGGAGGAAGGAAGGAAAGGCTTGGCAGCCTGAACCAGCAGCAGGAAGAGAAGGAGTGAAACAAGTCCAGAGGTACCAGGGAGAATCCTGCAGGCCCTCAGGAGGGATGCTCCCTCAGCAGAAACAAGGGCAAAACTCTGCTGTCCACCAGGCTGAAGATACCATGCAAGCAGCCAGAAACTTTGCTGATGAGGACATCTCCATCTCTGCTATCCCACAGCTGTGTGGGGGATCCAGTCCTTGCAGGTGCCGAGTGCCAAATTTCAGTCTCCCTGCAGGAACATAGAGGAGCAGAGGTGCTCTGGTGACAGGTAGCTCTAAGTCCTGGGGGGTCTCTGTGCAGAGCTTCCTCCTGAAGCTTGAGATAACAGTGTTTCCAGGATTCAGTGGGAGAAAGGGCTTCCAAGTCACCGTTTAGTTGTAAACATCTCTCCAGCACAAAGGCTCCATAATTCAAAGTCAGGCCCACGAATCCCTACTGGAACAAGAAACACTCAAGGACTTCCTTAAGCAGCAGCTCTGGTTGATGTTCAGGGCTGTAAATCTGAGGGCAGGGCAGACCCCAGAGCCAGGGACAGACAGAGTACAGGGATCTGGCCTGGAGAGACCAAGGGCCAGGCTTTCCCTAATCCCCTCATGCTGGTGCCGACACCAACTCGAGCTCCCCTAGCTTTTTTCAAATGTGGTTGTTTGGGTTGGAGGGCTCTGCTCTCAATGTTTTTTCAGCATGTTCAGTATAGAACCTTAAATATCTTCCTTTTGAAAACAAAACTCAATTAGAACCCAATATAGAGCTGCTGGTTCCCGGACAAAAGCCATTTGCATGTTTCTGGCATTAATAATGTGTGTGGTTGGGCTGCTTCCTTTTAGCATTAGAAAGTCTTCTGTGATGCAGTCAGAATTATTCCTGCTTCAAAAACGCTGATATTCACAGAGGCCCCAGAGTAGGTACAGAGTAAAAGGTGCAGCCTGCCTGGCCCTCAGCTGCCCCTCTAGAAGATCTTCTGAACAAGACAGAAAACCGTTTCATTCCTGCACAAGATCATAGAACCCTGGAAGGGTTTGGGTGGGAAAGGAACTTAAAGACCACCCAATTCCACCCCCTGCCACGGCAGGGACACCTTCCACTAGCCCAGGTTGCTCCAAGCCCCGTCCAGTCTGGGCTTGGACACTGCCAGGGCCTCCCCACCTTCACAGGGAGGAATTTCTTCCCAATATCCCATCTAAATCTTCTCCTCAGAGTGCTCTCAAGTCAGCTAACATGCAGGTGATGTACATTTCTGGTTCTTTCCAGACCACTGTGCACAGGAGCCTGCTCAGTGTCCTCCTCTGGACCCACCCTGACAAACCCATCCAGGGATCCACCCACTCCCATGTGTTGTACATTAAGAGAACCAATAGCCCCTTAAAATTCCAAGGATTCAAGTGACACAAGTGACTCCTCAGCAGTGACACAGCTGGAATGACACCAGCCCGACCCCGCAGCCAGGAGGGGTCTGGGTCTCCTGGGTTCAGCAGGACTTGCACATCCAATTCTACCCATTCCTTTGAAAATCTGAACTCCAGATAGGAGAGAGCCAAAACTACAACATGATCTGGCTGACACGAATAATTGTCCACACTTCTGCCAATTATCAGGGGCTGAGAAATCCACTCTGCAACGTATCTGGAGGTATGGGGTGGAGACCAAAGGACAGATTCCCTGGAAAGAGCTCTGGAGGAATGCTTCAACCAAGCCATCAACTTATCCTGGAAAGATGCAGCTGACCTCGAGATAACCTGCTTGCACTGCTCCCCTCAGCTCAACTCTTCCCTTGGCCTGGACTGATCTCCACCTGTCCAGAGTGACAAGAACAATTTAGCTCCGACCTCTGGCTCGGTCAGATCCTTCTGGGCTTGTCTAATGCCGACTGTGAAAGAGCTTCTGTGCAGCTCCTCTGCAGCCCTTCAGCAACTGCAGAGCCTCCTCTGCCTCAAAGGGCTTGTGCTGCAGCTCAGGGGAAATGTGGAGCTCTAGAAAGAGTCACCACAGGTTGAGAATACAGGTGTGCTCCTCCTCAGGGAGAACAAGAACCTCCACACTGCGCTGAGGAAGGACAGGGAAAGTTCTGTTCCTGCACCTTCCACAGCCCAGAGCCAGGCCTCATCCCCTGTCCTGGCACAGGAGTTATCCACGTGTATGTGTATGTCACACGTGTTCCAGGACATGGAGTAGTCATCTCCAGAGCATCTTTTTCAACCCAGCCTCAGGAAAATCAGGAGGAGACCACAGCAGCCATGGCACAGCCTAAGGGCTGTGTCTGAGTCTGCTCCCTGGTGGAATCACAGCAGGCACGAGCTGGACCCACATCCCTGTCCCTCAAGGAGCTGCTGGTCCTGCAGGCTGCCTTCCCTGGTCAGCTTGGGGCAGGAGAGGTCTCTCCCTCAAATAAAACACACAATGCAGACACAACCAGAGTGTCCCAGGCCAGGCTGGACAGGGCCTGGGGAAACCTGGTCTAGCAGAAGGTATCCCTGCCCATAGCAGAGGGTTGGAATGAGATGGTCTTTAAGGTTCCCTCCAACCCAAACCATTCCATGATTCCCTAATTTTTCTGTGAGGAGAGGAAGGATAATTCCATTCACTTCAGACTACAGGTCCTGTCAGGGATCTGTTAAAGGGAGGATCACTACAGTTCCCTTCTCTCACAGGATCAATGCCTCTAATCCTTTTATAAGGACATCATTATGTGGAATAAACTGTCTAGAGGAAAAAAAAAAGGTCTTGCAACTCTGCTAATCTTCTTAATGATTTAATACCTGCAAATACTACTGGGAGCTCTCCCTTTCCTGATCCCATTAAATGCTGCCGTACAAAACATCTCACACACTTCGGCATCCTACTGTGGATTTTGTTTTTAAACAAAGCCAATTTCTCTGGAGACCAAGAGAGGGTTTCTGATCCCACAGCCCCACCAATTTTAAAAGATCTTCTAAATGCCTGCCTGGAGTATTCCAATAAGTCCTGGCACAGATCCTCCAAATAGTAGCAAAGCTAAACAGGGTACGGTTGTTATTGCAGAGATCTCTCACTGCCAGCACAAATACACAGCCTGGACCATTCAACCTTTTACAGCAGGAAAGTCACAGGCAGTTGATGTTTCACAATCAGCATTTTGCCTTCTACTACAGCCACCCTTTTTCTTTAATTATTCCATCTCTATGGCAAGCAGGAACTCTTTGTGATCTTGATTTCTTCATCACATTGACAAGGGCAGGGCAAATCCCCAAGTCCCCTGTTTGATTTCTCCATCTGCCACGGGCTGGTAAGAACCTGAGGTTGGGGTTCAGGCAGCCAGGGCCGGCCATTCCCTCGTGTACGGGACCAGAAGAAGGTTGGAACACTCCATTCCTTCGGAGAACTCAGAGTAAGGCTGAGGTAGCCTCATAGGCCTTGTTTGTGCTGGTTCTTCTCCTTTTATTTTTTTTTTTTGCATATGCACAGCCAAGAGACATTTCCTTCCCACATCAATATATTTGTAAATATATTCGATATTCAATATTTTAAATATATTAATTGTTGCCTACTCCCCACACAAGCACATGCTGCGACTGACACTGGTACTGATTCTTCCTCTGAAAAAATCTTTTCTTAATTAGTCAGTTTAAATCTCCCTCAGCTCAGGGTTTTTCCAAAGTTCCCCAGCACAGGTCCTGTGCTGACTCACCTGAACTCCACGTGATTACTGGACAGGTAAGTCCAACACCCAAAGTCCCCACGTATCACACAGTGAGAAACTCACCAAGAAAGGGCAAATGAACCATGAGAGACCCACCAGCGCAGATGTCCCTGGAGCTGACACAGACATCTTAAAAAAGAGAAAGTCACAGCCCTTAGAGTTCATGGATTTTTTTCCTACAGTTAAACAGATTGATTGTGTTGTTGTTGTTTCAATTCGTGCTTCATAAACAGAAGCCCAAGGCTGAGCACAGGGCAACTCAAACACGGACAGTGCTGGCTGAGGAGCCTGTGGGGAGGATGATGCTTCACTTCAGGTTCAAACAACTGTCTTGGACTGTGCCTCAGTTTAATGATTAAATCCAAAATTACTCTTCCTTCTTCTCCAGAAACCCATGAGGGTGATTGTGTAAGAGGGTGTTCGCGGCGCACACAAACCACCAGCAAATTTGCTTTGTTTAAAAGGGAAAGAAGAGCAAGGAAACACCAAGGCAAGACCAAGACAAATAAAATGGCACAGACAGAGTGCCCCAAGGAGCTGGGGCATGCAGCAGGCCCTGTGCCCAGCACCAGCCACGCTCTGCTCTGAGCCCTGAGGGACTGGAAGGCTCCCAAAGCAGGCTCAGATCAACGGGACATGTCAGTGCAGCCTGATCCCTCCTCAGTCTCCACACTCTGCAAAGTTTGGGTAAACATCCTTGGTTTGGACACTTTGGACACCACAGCAACGTCAAGAAGGATGACACTAATAAATCAGCCCTGCTGGCAGAAGGAGAATTTCCCCAGTTCTCTCAGACACAGCATTGCTCTCAGAATTTGCAGCAGACATCGAGTTAAGCTGTATCTTTGGTCTTATGCTAAACCAGCTTCTTGCCAAGGCCAAAAATTGCTCCATGGTGTAATCACAAAGTGAGGCAGAAGAGCAAAATAATAAATTTCAACCCCATATAATAATAACAAGTTAGGTTTCCATAGCACCCCTCTTCCTCTCGGCTCCAAGAGGACATTACTGACTTGCCTCACTGCAGCAGGCTCCATGCACAGGGAGCCACTGCTCTGAGGGCTGTAATCCAACATCACAGCTCAGCTCAGCATGGAGAGAAGGATCACTAGTGCATGAGGAAAAGGCACGGCATAGGGCAAGAACTGAATCCTCCATAAGGCTGCTGATTTGTGGTCTGCTCTGGTTGGAAAAGCCCTCCAACACTGAGTCCAACCTGTGATCTGTCCCCACTTTGTCACCCAGCCCAAGTGGGAAAACAGATAGGAAAACCATGGCCCATGTATCTGTGGCCAGAAAAGCTCCTGCGTCATGCACCAAAAGACAAAACAGGTCCCTTTCCAGCTCAGTCATGGTGGGATCACTGCCCAGCCATGGTTGTTCCAACAGCACCAGCCCAGGCTGGGCACCGCTCTGCCACCGCTCTGTGTCACTCGGGGCTCAGGAACACAAAGACCACAAAGGCTTTTCCCAGTGAGCACTCTGTCTGCCCCATCTCATGCCTCGAAAGGCTAAAGAGCTCCCATTTCCCTCACAATAAAATAAAAGTGGGAGCAGGCAGGCGTGGGGAGCAGGGCAGGGATGGAGCAGCGTGTGGGGCTGAGCTCCCGGCCTCGCGCTCGCTGCCCATCCCGAGGCAGACACGGCTGCAGACTGACTGCCTGAGCTCCATTTTTCCTTTCCAACATTTTCCACACTCTCCTGCCAAGAAAACTCTGAGAGCTGCCTCCTGCCCTGTCTGGCGAGCAAACTGCCCTGTCTTCCCAAACAGAGCAGCCCCGGGGAGCACAGCCTGCACACACAGAGGGACCGTGGGGCTGAGACCCTTCTGAGACTGGCAGGGACCCGGGAGGGGAAGGGCTGGCTCTGGAGCACATCTGGCATTTTGGGGGCTCCGCAGGGAGGGTAGCTCCCCAGCTTCTGCAGGGTAGAGGGATGATGCTGGGGCTGACAACAGAGGAAAGGAACTGTAGAATCACAGAATGATTTGGGTTGGAAAGGACATGAAAAATCACCCAGTTCCACACCTACCACTACACTAGGTTGCTCAGAGAGTTTCATTCCACCAGGTCTTGGACACTTGCAGGGATGGAAAGAGGGAAGGGAAGGCACTAGAAGCAAGACAACCATGCTTTTGTCCAGCCTGGGCTGTAATTGCAGAAAGCGTTTTGTACTCATGACTGGTGTTCCCATATGACAGAAAAAGGCAAATCGTGGAATCACCATGGTTAGAAAAGACCTCCAAGATCACCACCTCAGAGGCCTGAGGATGGATTTCACATATTTTTATTACATTCAGAATCATCAGACATTAAGAGATTTTTGTGAAGCAACCTGGAGCCCCAGCTCCTACATTCAGCCGAATGTGAGCAAATAAAAAAATCTGCATCTGTTTCTTGTGTGTTGGGCTGCTTTTTTTTTTTAATTTCCTGCTGTGTGAAACAGGAGGAGCAATAAAAATCAAACCCTTGGAAACAAATGACAACTGTTTAATGGAGTAAAAAGAAATCCCAACGCCTTCCTAGGCTGTTTATGCCACAGCTACTCCATGCACGGCTGCGTACACAGGTAGAAGAACAGGCTCCAAGTCCAGACTTCCTCACTTTTATGGGTTTAAATTGGATCCCACTCGGTGTTTAAAGCCATTGTCGAACTGCTAACACATTCTGCATGACTAACACCAACTGGGTTATTTTTCACTCACATGTAAAATATTCCTGTACCTGGTCCTATGGTACATGGCTCTACAGCACACATCTGTACCCCAAAAAGAATTAGAAAATACACTCCGTCTTTGCCCTAAAAGAAGTGGTGGGTTCTCTTGTCTCCTGGAATCATGACATTAAATTATACTCTCTACTTTTTCCTTCCCTTCTATTTTATTGAAATTTATTATTCCCCTGTATCTCCTCAGTGAGAGACACAGATGCTTCCAGATGTCTCCTACATGAGAGTTCAGGCTCAAAACACAAAAGGCACCAGCATTTGGCCTTCTTTTTAATCTCAAGATTTATGAGAGGTAGCTGACTCATGTTTGGGCTGGCAGAGCTGGACTCTTTAAGTAATTGCATCCTTGCTATTTTATTAATTAAGATAAGTTCTCTCACTTCTGTCTGAGTTGTTGATGATTGACTAATGTGAGAAAAACATAGATCTTTCCTGAGTCTCAGGTAGGTGAAAGTCCAGACACTTCCTTCTCCAGGGCCTGGCCCAGGGCAGCCAAAGGGAAAGGCGCAGATATATCAAATATCCCAGCACTGCTCAGCTCTACCAGATCATCCAAGCATCTCCTCTCAGAAGGGAGCTCCACCCTCAGCACAAGGCAAGAAACCCTGCACACACCAGGGCTACTGCGAGTTGTTAAGTGTGGTTTTGCTTCACATACCCCCATTTCCTTTCCAGCAACAGCACCAGAAAAAATACTGAGGAGAGAGTTTGTAGCTGAGGAATTCAGTGAATGATTAACTCCATCCTACTTATTAACCATTGCCTCCATTCCCTCACGCCTCCTGGGAGCCCCAGTTCTGGGCAGCAGAGCTGTGCCAGCACCTGATCCCCACTGCCTGGTGTGCAGAGTCCTCAGGTGATGTGGATGGTTCTGCCTTTGAGTTACAACCCATTAAGTGCAGTAATGATTAATCCAGAACCCCGGCACAGGTCCAGGACGAAATGTTGCTCCCCTTGTCACACCAAATGAATCCTGTTGCCTGGAGGTCACCACGGAGGGACCTCCAGGGCCACTACGAGCAGGGCCAGCTCTTCACAGGCAGGCACAGGGATGCAGTGACCAGCTGCTGCTGTTCCCACTCCAAACCAGTTCACATCTCAACCGCGCTGTGATGCCCCTGGGACCAGGACGGGACAGGAGATGCAGCTCCCCCACCCTGAAGATGCTCCAGGGGCAGCTGGATCCCTGAGCAGCCCCAGCCCATCATCTCACACTGCAGGGCCTCCACATCACACCAGCCCCACGTGCAAACCCACGTGTTTGTCACGCTCAGCTGCACTTGGACACAAACTCCCTGTGTGACCTCAGGCACCTCCCTCACTCTGTGCACAGAACTCCTACAGCCTTACCCAGCTGAAAAGCAGGAAAGGGAGGTTCAGGTTGGATATCAGCAAGAATTTCTGCATGAAAAGGGTTGTCAGGCATTGGAAGGGGCTGCCCAGAGAGGTGGTGGAGTCACCATCCCTGGTGGTGTCCAAGAAATGGCTGAGGACATGCTATGTGCTGGCCTCGGCAGTGCTGCGGGAATGGTTGGACCCAATGATCTTGGAGGGTTTTCCCAGCCTTAACAATTCTGTTATTCCATGATTCTACTGTCATACAGCCTGGAGCCAGCCAGAATTAGGACTCCAAGAAGTTAAAAGAAATAAGTGCACAAGTGGAGTTGCAGCCAGGAGGAGGACTGGAGGCATCCCTGCCATCTCAAACTCCAGCAGGAACCCTGAAATGCAACCACATTCCTCTCAGGAGCTGCTCTCTTACATTAGACACAACACTGACTTCCCAGTTGGGGCTGGGATGTCTCTGTTTGGGAAACTGTTTGTTCTGCCCTGACCAAAAAATACAAGTTGGGCAGAAAACAAAACTTTGCTTCTTTTTCAGATGCTTTAAAAGCAGAACTAAGGGTTCTTCAGCTGTGGGAGCACAGTGGGACCCTGCTGGCTCTAATATCTGCTACTCAGGATGGTCCCCCAAGCACAAGGCTGTGTTTGGTTTGGAGGATGAGGAAGAAGAGGTGGGAAGGCAGGACCAAGGGTACCAATGAACCTGTCAAAGTGAGTCCATATCTCTATTTTGCTGCCCCAGTGCTCACCTTGCTCAGCCTCAAGGTTCACCTTCCCAAGAGCTGCTGTTGGATGCTTACTGCCTCCTCACCAGAGGCGCAGAGCACAGACAAGCAGGAATTACAAACCCAGGTCATTTATCCAGCAGCCAAGCACTGAAACACTCCACAAGCATCTAATTCCCATAAATAACCAGGACAAAACTCTCACAAAACAATGAAGCCTCAGCCCCACGGCTCAGTCAGGGAGAGGGATGCAGAGGAATCCCTGACAGCCCAGCCCACATCACCAGGGTCAAACTGAAAACAAAAGCAAGAGTCCTGCTTTCCCCTGTCCGTGTTCCAGCTCTTAGACAACACTGCCCCCAGTAGCTCGGCTTCCTTCCCAAACCAAGGTATGCACTGCACTTCCCTGTCTGCCGAGGGGGGGACAGAGGGAAGCTCCTCCTGGCCTTGCACACAAACCTCCATGGTTGCTGCAGGATCCAGCAGCTTCCAGGGGCTGCAGAGCAAGCCAGGAAAGGAGACAGCAGCTCCAGGGCCACTTCCCTGCTCTGTGGGAACAAAGGAATTGTGGTCAGTCTGCACAGGGAGCTCAGGGTGCTGATCAGAGCACCCACCTGGGACAGGAGGATGCAGAGCCAGGCTGCCCATCCTCAAAAGGGGGATTGGCCACAGGTTGGACTCAGCTTGGAGGTGTTTTCCAACCTAAATGATCCCGGGATTCCATGAAAAGATCCTCTGACGACTTACGGAATGTCTTTCCCAAGCAGCCAGAGCGGACCTGCTTCGGGGGAAGCTGTGAGTCCTGTGGGAGCGGGGGTGTTGGGAGATGAATTTCCAAACTCTCTCAGCTCTCTCTGAAGTTGTGGGATCAAGCTACAGACTTGGATGTGTGTGGCTAATCCACAGGAAGACAGAGCACAGCAGTGGGCTCTGCTGGCTTCTTTGAGAGATCTGATGGCCAGCTGTAATTAACCCTTTAATTGCTGCAAAGACTAACTTATGCCAAAGGGAAATATTCCCACCTGACTGGCTGCACAGTGTGGGGCACTACACGCAAAGCAAAGCAAAGCAAACCCAAGTTAATGCCACTTAAATTTGTGGCTGTATCAGATGCAATCTGTGCATGTCATCAGAAATTCAACTACCCAAAGCCAGTGGCATTGCCACCTTGACAGTTCACTGTCCTGCAAGCATTGGAAAGGCACAGAGCTTTCCAAGTCATGGTTAATTACTGGATGGAGGGAGTGACAAGAGGGAGCACAGTGAGGGCTTTGGAGCTCGGAGTTTGGGGTCTGGCTGTCAGGCTACAGAAGTTATTGTGTTGTATGAAACACAGATTCAGGAAGTAGTGATGCTCCTGGCACTCTCTGCAGAAAACAAGGTGTGTCTACCCTCTCAATTAAACCTTGGGAATTGTCTTGTGTCAGCTCAGCAGAACCTCGAGTGCCACCCAGAGAGCTGGAGCTTTGTCTCCACAGTGCTGTCTGATCTGTGCTGTGCCCTACACAGCTTTCCTGCACACAGGAGAAGCACCTTCCCTTTTAATTTTCCTTAAATAAAGCCCTTCCTTACTGCTGTAGGAACGCCATCCACCACAGACACCAGCTACAGTGAATTTTCTTAACACAACTCAGAGACTAACAAAGCCTAACCCTTGGCCTCTTTGAGCTTTTGTTTTCCCACCTCAGTTTTGTCTACACTAATTTTTCTGAGACTTCTGATCCAAACTTTGCACCGATCCATGCAATCAGAGGTCGCAGAGCTCAGTCTATAAAGCCACTGACTTCATGTTTTCCCTCCGTAGGAGTAAAATAATGTTCCCACACTCCAACAGAAACCTTTGCTCTGCACAGATTTAATTCATTACTTATGAATCTCTGGCCAACGCCACTCTGCTCATGGCAGTGGCTCTGTACTTGCAGTCGTCCCTGGAGTCTGGGAGGACAGGGAATCTTCTTTTTGCTGTGCAGTGAAGGAGCTGAGACGGGATCCTGACTAATGGCTTCACTAACTCTTGCTTATGCGAACAGTCCTCTTCCAGAAAATCACCCAGGTAGCAGTAACGAGCTGTCCTCTACTGCATCACACAGCCTTGGGCGGGAGCCAAGATATTTTCCAATGGAAACTCTTCTCTCAGGGACTCACTCTGCATTCTATTTCAGTGCTGTGTTTGGCTTTAGGGAATAGGAGAAGATTTCTTTTTCACTGTGCTGTGCTTAGGTGCGAGGGCAGTTCCGGGACACTGAGGAGTCACACACATCCTGCTGGAATCATTTAGGAGACTGGAATGGCAGCAACTCTGCCAACCTCAAAGGCAAGTGCCCATATTCCAAGCTGATGCTTTTGCAGGATTGCCTGGAGCTTGTGCAGGTCTCAGGTAAGAGCTGCCCTTCTGCTGTGCCTGCACCAATCTATGAGACCCCAGAGCTGGTACAGCAATAGGAAACATGGAAGGTGCCAGCTGATTGCTCTTTCCATATCCAAACCCCTCCTTTGCAAACTCACTCTTTCCACAAAGCCCTCCAACCCACTTTTTTCATCTGGGGAGGGGTGAAACCCAACTCTGCTGAGGGCCAGCTCTGCACTCCCAGCAGCACCACAGTGCCTGCACAGGCTCTGCCAGAGCTCAGAGCCTTTCACCAGGTCCCCCGTGCCCCTGGGACCTGTCTGGGGCTGACAGAGCAGTCATCACCCTAAAAACCCTGTCCTGCTCCTCTTTTGGTGAACCAACACAGCTTAAGCAGAGATGTCTGAGGGAGTACAAAGCCCAGCAAAGGGGAGAGAATGTAGCTGTAACATTTTCTTAGAGGCTCCACTCTGCATCCCATTGTGGTTTCCAGCTGTTCCCTCAGCTCTCCAAGCCCCAGGAGAGGAAATGGGGCACACGCACTGTGCTGGGAGCACGTGGCATGGAACAGGGCCCGTGGTTCTTGTTCTCATCACCCCAAGGAGGGCCTGGCATTGGCTGCAGAGCATGGCTGGATGGTTCCCTTTGCTCCCAAACAGCCACACAGCCCCTGCTCGTGGAAGGGCCAGCACAGGAGCAACCCAGGATGGAAAACC
This sequence comes from Sterrhoptilus dennistouni, assembly GCA_013397095.1. NCBI lineage: Eukaryota > Metazoa > Chordata > Aves > Passeriformes > Zosteropidae > Sterrhoptilus > Sterrhoptilus dennistouni. The sequence goes on from VWZU01016055.1 coordinate 264,595, forward strand.
TGTGAACATTCCCATAGTGACAGCGCTGGTCCAGCTGCCAGCAGGACGCTGCACACCGGGGCCACGAGCATCCCCTGCAAGGGAAGGGTTTTTTGGCACCTCTCCTGACAGCCCCACTCAAACACCTGAGAGCCACAAACACTCCACAGGGTCTCCATGCACAGCCCACAGCCCCTGTGCCAGGATGGGCATCCTGCTCTTGCAAATGTGGCATTTGGGAGCAGAGGCAGGAATGCAACAGCTGGATTTTCTAAGCCACACGCGGGAAGGCTGCATTCAAGCCCTAACACACACACCCACACCCACCCAGCCAGCTGTGAGGTACAAAAATAGGCACTTCTGTAGTGCTGCTTCAAGCAGCATTTTTGTGCTACAAAAATACACCCCAAAAAAAAAAAAAAAAAAAAAAAAAAAAAAAAAAAAAAAACCACCAAACNTGGGTTTTTTTTTTTCCCCCAGCTCTCAAAGGGATCCATGTGCTCACATCACGATTTTAGGGATCAAGGGATCATCCCCCCAGCTCACCACCCCGGGGCTGGGTCAGTACAGGAATCTCCCGGGACAGCACACAGACGCTTTCACCAACCTGCCCTAAAACCAAAAACCCGCAGCCCCAGCCCGGCCAGACTCCACCCCCTTCCCGAGGGCGTGGTTTGAGAGAGAAACGCTCGGCTTTGGCCAACACAATCCGGCTGGGCTCCGCTTTCCCAGGCTTAGCTGTTCCCCGGGTTCCTCCCTCCGGAGGGCTCAGCCCACACCCCGGGCCCTCTGCTCGGAGCGCCCCTCCCGCGGCTCCCGGCCCCGTTAACCCGTTCCCGGCAGGGCCACAGCCCCCGATCTGCCGGGACAGGGGCCCACAGCGTGCCCTGAGAGCCCCCAAGGCCGGGGGGAGGAAGGGGAGGAGTCGCAGGCTGTCCCCCGCAGGGAAATCTCCTCTTCTGGATGTGCGTAGGTGCTGTCCGTGCCAGAGGAGCCCGGAGCAGCAGCGCGGATCCTGCGGGAGCCAGGCCTGAGGTGCTGCCAGGGGATGTTGCAATGGAGCCGTGAGGAGGCCATTGCTGGGGATCCGCGAGTGCCACGGAAATGGGGAATCACCCAACGGGCTGGGGTGGAAGGGACCTTAAATCCCATCCAGTGCCGCCCCCTGCCCTGGGCAGGGACACCTTCCACTGTCCCAGGTCGCTCCAAGTCCCATCCAGCCTGGCCCTGTGCACTTCCAGCTTCTGCAGGCAACCTCACAGGGAACAATTTCCTCCCAGTATCCCATCTAAGCCATTCCCTGTGTGTCCTGGCACTCCATGCCCTTGTCACAAGTCTCTCTCCAGCTCTCCTGGAGCTCCCTGAAGGTCTTTCCAAGGAGGTGGGCACAGGCTCTGGGAGGGGTACAAACCTCACCCTGGAAATGTCCCTTCCCAAGCAGTGATTAGACCCTGTGACTCCATCACACAAACTGCATAGAGCCCAGCGAGCTTCTCCACACAAGGAGCTGCTCGCACAGCCTGGCAGAAAATGAGCTGCCCAGCTGTCATCAGGAGAAACAAGGCCATGGTTTGGTGGCCAGGGACAGTTTTGGATGAACAGGAGCAGGCTGGTGGAGCAGTGGCTGGGATCCAGACTCTGTGTCACTCCAGACTGCCCCACAGGCTTGTCACAAACGAGCTGCTGCAGGCTGTGGCCGCTGGGACAGTGAGCACAGCCCTGTCCCCATGGTCTTCCAGAGCATCTGCCAGCACAACTGCAGTGAGAAAAGAGCATCCCAAACCTGCACTGCCAGAGGGCACCCACAGCCCCAGCCTGCAGGTACAGCAGAGCCACGCTCCAACACCCAAAAACGCCGTGGGCGGGAGATCTGTTACCACAGAGTGAATGAACAGCAAGTCCTGTCACCAACCCAGCCTAGCACACTGCCTCAGCACGGGCTGCTAATTGAATTCAACATGACAGCAGGGTAAACACAATCACACAGGACCATATGCCACATCTGAAACTTCACTGCCGAGCTCAGCTCAGTGAGGTTCTTCCAAGGCCTGATGCCAGGAAGCCAAATTTACCTGTTCATAACCCGAAGGCAACTGTTTTTGTTAATGCAGTAGGAACAGCTGGCTGAGGAGCTGTTGTAATTATCTGTGTTTTGCTTATCTGTACATTATCAAGAAGGATGTGATCTTTCAAGGGAAAGGGAAGAAGTGGAAAGCTGAGGAAGTTCAGCCTGCAGAGGAGAAGGTTGCATGGAGAGCTCACAGCACGTTCCAGTACTGAAAGGGCAACAGGGAAACCAGAGGGGGACTGTTCATCAGGACCTGTAGTGGAGTGTGTGGGAATAGGTTCTGAAAGAGGAAAAACTGAGGTTTGATATATGGAAAAAAATTTCTCCCTGTGAAGGTGGGCAGGCCCTGGCACAGGGTGCCCAGAACAGCTGTGACTGCCCCTGGATCCCTGGAAGTGTTCAAGGCCAGGCTGGATGGGGCTTGGAGCAACCTGGGACAATGAAAGGTGTCCCTGCCCATAGCAGAGGAGTGAAATTAGATGCTCTTTAAGGTCCTTTCCCACTCAAACTATTCCAGGATTCTGTGATTCTATGACAGAATCTCTTTACTGGTCACAGTTCCTATAAATATACCACAAATGCTACAGCTTGCACTCTTCCTGATGACAGCTATCCTTTAAATAAATGTGAATGGCAGCAATCATATGAGTTTTGCTTTTTGTGCCCTTCGCAAAGCAAAAAACTAACATTATGTTTCAATTGACATTTTTAGTTCTGGCAAACAGAGATGCCAACTTCGCTTCAATGTCTAAGTAAAGAACAGTGATTCGATATGAAAAACAGGCTCATTCTTTACTGCAAAGGGAGGCTGAGAAATAAGGGCTGCAGAGGTCGGGTGGGACACTGTCACCCTCCTTTGGGACAGGCAAGTGACCTTCAGCAGAGCTCGTCCATGCAGCTTGAAGGAGAGCATGGCCGGCAGCTCCGCAGCTACTGCAGCTTTCCAGCCTTGGAGCCACATCTCAGCAAGGGCTGGAGAGAAGGGAGGGATGGTGAGGAGGGAGAGTAGGGTGGTTTGATGTGGGGGGAGAAGAGGGTGGGCTGGTGAGCAGCAGCAGCCATTCCTCTGAACAGCCATAGCACCGTAAGCACAGCCCGGGAGCGGAGCTGCCAACTTTCCACTGGGGAAGAGACGGGAAATTTTCTCTTTGAGCTTGACAACGACTGCCTAAAATCGTGCTGTTGGCTGTGGAGGGACTAACTCACAAGTGCTGTGTGCCCCAAAACCCACCCTATTCCCCACACTGCTCCAGGCACTCTCCTGACATTAAGAGCACGATCCAAGCAGCTCCCAGCCTGCTCCAGCCTGGCACTGGAACGCACGGCTTTGCTCCTGAGCTGTCCTTCTTCCCCTGCTCACTTTGTTACTCACTTATTACAACTCAGATAAATGTTTGGGGACATATGGAGTAAATAAAATACAAAATCAAGCTGAACTGCAACAATCCATCAAAGGACAACAAAGCTTGGAAAAACGGAGAAAGGATGACGCGTTATGGAAACCACAGTGTGGAAAATACGGCATGACGAGATAAAACACGGAATCCTACTAAATGGGATAAAAGGCAGAGGAGTATTAACAAACCATATGAGTTCTACCTTCTGAGTGAGTGGTTTTCTTTTAAATCTACTCTTTGTGAGAGCAGAATGAAAGCAGCTGAGCGAAATACAAGAGACCTGCCAGGGGCTTGCCAGCAGGAGAAGAGCAGGATCAGCCCTCACTTCCACTCTGAAAAGAAAAAAGCAACACACAGAAAGACCACCAGGAAACTTACAAATTTCAGGAAACACAGGGAAAAATCAGTGCAAACAGTGCACAGGAGGAAACACATCAGGTGTCAGAGGAACCCCGGAGGGTTCCACCGGCAGCTCGTCCTGCCTTGTGGGGCTCCAAGGTGTTTAATTACAGTTCTTTAATGTGTGGGGTTTTGTCACTACCAGGGTCTGTAGGTTTGGCTGCACCAAACTACAGATCACAAAAGTGAGACATGTTGATGCTGCTAGGGATTATTCAATTGCAGCTTTTGCCACAGAGCAGGAGCACCTTCAAATCTGCCTCTCCGGTGGATGCCTGTTCTTCCTGAGCTGGACATTTTTCTGAAATGTACTTTGAAACGCCCCTAAAAAAAGTTTTAGTTTTTAAAAAGTTTCTCAGCCATGGGAATAGCACTGAGACGTCTCTGATGCTTTAGGAAGGAGCACAATAAACAACCCAGCCCTCTCTAACACTGGAGCCTGTTCTGCTCTGACACAACATCACAGAATCGCCTCCTTGTTCACACTCAAACTATAGCTACGAGTTGCTTATGGTCCCTTCCATAGGCTGAAAGAATCTCGCTGGCAAAATATTTATCTAGCACCTCATTTGGGCCTTTCTCCCCCTCCAAAATTTCTTACAAAAGAGAAATGCAGCCTTGTTTTTGCTGGGATATGGCTTCCTACAAGAATGTCATTCCAGGCTGTCTCAATTTTTTCTAGGAACAGCAATAGAGCTATTTTGCTTTTGTGGCCTGGACACTACTGTACAGACACACCACTGCCTGTGGGTTTACCTGAATTAGATTTTAATTTAAACTGGAAATTTTTTCCTCTGATTGCTTTTGAAGACACCTCAAACCTCGAAAAAGCTTTTCCTGCATCATGTAATAATATCAAAATCTACCAATCGTTGCTGACTCTTGAAACTTAAAATAGCAGACTGCAGGTTCCTGAATCATAGGACCTGTTTATTTTAAGGTTTATTTAGGTGAATTCACCAGCTGGGCAGTGCAACCCCAGGGCTTGCTGCCAAATCCACAAAAAAACCCACTGGGTTTTGGATGAAAGCTCTGATCCCCCAAATCTGCTTCTGCAGGAGTCTGGCGATAGCAGAGCTCCTCTGATCCCAGCTTCTCCTTCTCACCCATCCACAAATACCATTCCATGCTAATGAGGGGAAAATAAAGGAAGCTTCAACTCTCATCCTTTTACATCGAGATTCTAATTTCCACTTCAAACCTGCCATGACACCGAAGACGTGTCAGAAAGAATCAGTATTTGCAGGGCAAAGTCGGAAAGCCTTGATGAGGTTTATTTCCAGTTGAGGAATGAAATAAGCGATGAAAGCTCAAGAAACAGCTCAGGCTCAAATAAATGCGAACAAAATCCGGTAGCGCTGAGAGCAAAGCACTTGAAAAGAGATGGATCAGAGCACTCCTGGCACGGAGGGGCTCAGAAGTGCAAATGCTGCCACTCAAGGCACGTTGCTCCTCCAGTTCAGTTCTGCACGTTGCACACTGCGGATTATTAAATTAAACCAGACTCTGCTCCTGGTTCCAGCCAGACTTTGTGTTACACTTCAAGAACCTGACTCTGGTGATGGGAAGGGGCCAATATTCCCATTCGGTCTGCCTGGAGACTGTTCCCAGTGAGGTATGTGGTGTCTGTAAGCAGCAGAGCCCATTTCCTTAGTGATTCTTTGGATGGGACATTTCCCTGTGCTCCTGGTAACAGCGCGGCCACAGTTGGCATTTATTTCCTCAGAGCTGCTCCATCTAAAACGTCGGATATAAGAGGAATTCATTTCCTAGGCCTCGCTTCTACAGCCAGAAATACGGAGTCGCAGTTGCTGAGTGCAGCTGCGAGCACCCGTCCGGGAATTTTGGCGTCCGGAATTTTCAGAACTCGGCCTTCCTAAAGGCTTGCTTTTATTTCAGAATAATTAATTTTTTAAAAAGGGGTTGTTGAGATATTAAAAAAAAAATTTTTCCTCTAATGAGAGAATATATAAGCGTTATTTATCTGTCCGTGTTCAACAAAGGGAATTTGAATTTTTTTAGGAAAAAAACACTTGCATAACCTCACTGAACCATAAGCCAGAGTCCCGTCCATTCCAAGAGAAATGATCTGTAAACTCTTCACGGTCATAACAAGAGTGGGTGCCATCATCTGAGCCTCTGCCATCATCAGGAGTTCAAACAGGGCAGTAAACTTGAAAGAAACCCACTTCAGCACATCTTAACCCAGCCCTCAGAACAGGACCAGCACACATTTCCAGCTGTGCACACACAGTGATGAGCTGCCTGACAAAGATGACTCTGCAGCCTGAATTCCAAACACAAGCTCTGTGCTCTACACAAACACTTCTGGAATCAGAACAGAGTGCCACTAACGTCATCCATTGCCGTGGTAGATTTCCCCTTCCCGTGGTTTTGTTCACCTTTATGTCCCACTTCCATCTGTCACTGCACAACATCTAATCCAAAACATTCTGGGAGCTTTTACAACTCAGCGCCTCTGAGCAACAATAACATAGTCTCTAACACTTACTACCAAAATTAATAACCACTGAAACACATTGTAATAGCCCCAGATCCTCAAAAAGCCAAATGAAGGACAGATCATCACAGCCTTCAGGAGGCTGCTCTACAGTGACGAGGCAAACAGCCTTGGGAGCTGCAGGTCCCTATCTCAAACCAACGACAGATAATAGAAATCCAGAACCTCCTTAATAAAAACCAGTCTTTTCCAGTTAGGGACTTTTTTGCAACAAACAATGGCTGATTTGTTTGCAAAAGTCTAAATATATCTATCAAGAAAAGAGCTGGAAAACACCTTGGCTGCTGGATTTAGAGATGTGCACATTTTTCTGAAGTTAGTCCAGGCACAGCATGCAAAACCTACAAGGCATATTTACTGTGGTACTCCACAACTTCTGCAGTCTCTCTGTATTAACATTAAAAAGTAGAAACTTAGTTAAGAACATCCAAATAGAAAAGCAGACTCTTAATGCAGAGAAATACCACCAGAAATTAGTTCATGTGAGATCCATCCACCGCACTGGGCCCCACGTCATGTCTCTCATATGAATCACTTGATGCTTTTGTCTCGTCAAGAACCGAAAAGTTGCTCCCTATGGAAAACCAAACTTTTCCCCTACGTCTGTTTTTTGCGTCATGCGAGTTTATTTCAGTGACAGAGCACATGGACCAGCCCAGTGCCCCTGCATAGAGCTACCCAAAACAACACCAGCACCTAGACACAAACATATCTGTCATCCCATCCCAGCGCTTCCAGGAGAAATGTTCCTTACTCCTTAGCTGCGTCTTTCGGATTTGTTTAAAAAGTTCTTAACGCCCATCCAATGGTTTGTTCCTGCACACCCTCCTCCCGTTATTCCCCAAGAACCTTCTGAACCAAACTCCGGGCATAGAACTTCCGTGTATAGAACCTCCCGAACCAAAGTCCCAGTACAGAACATCCCAAACCAAACTCACCACACAGAACCTCCCGAACCAAAGTCCCAGTACAGAACATCCCAAACCAAACTCACCACACAGAACCTCCCGAACCAAAGTCCCAGTAGAGAACCTCTCAGTACAGAACCTCCCAAACCAAAGTCCCAGTAGAGAACCTCTCAGTACAGAACCTCCTAAACCAAACTCCCCGCACGGAACCTCCCGCTCCCATCCACCCCGGCGGGACACCGCGGTTATCCATCTCCCGTTCGGGGCCGATCCCCGGGCCCGGCCGGCGGCCCCGCTCATCCCCCGTTCCCCCGTCCCCCC
>VWZU01016055.1:282500-305484 GCA_013397095.1 Sterrhoptilus dennistouni
GTGGCGTCCGCGAAGTTCCCGGGGGCCAGGACCGGGCGGGCATCCCTGCATCCCTTCATCCCTGCATCCCTGTATCCCTACATCCCTACATCCCTGCTTGCCTGGATCCCTGCTTCCCTCTCCTCCCGCCCCTCCGCACCGCCCGGTCGGGGTCTCTCTCGGCGGGGGCTGCCCCTGCAGAGCCCCCGGTAGCGGGGCCGCGGCTGCGGGACTTGTGGAAGTGACGGGCAAAGGCCGCTCGGGGAGTTGCTGTAACCTCCCGGATCCTCGTTAACGCACAGAAAAGCGGGGCTGTGGGCAGGGTGCTGGCAGCCCTCGAAGGGCACCTGCCGAGATGTCTCCAGCCTTTTGGGCTCCGGTGGCTTCTCCTCGCTGCTTCCGATCCTGGCGAGCGAGTCACAGAGCAAATATATTTGCTTCCTCCCCACTTCGTCATGCGACCTGATGCAAGCCCAGCTTGGGGCTCATTTGATGATTTTAGGGCTCACATAGCGATTTTGGGGCTCGCTTAGTGATTTCTGCTGAGACCACGACTCGGTGAAGCCCCTGTGTATTTCTCTCTGTAGCCGAGCCCGGGGAACACGGGTTTGCTGTGGCAAGTCCCACCTCGGTGTGTGGTGATGAGAGCTTGGTGCCTGTGGCAGCCAGTGCAGCCGTCGTGGTGCTGAGGTTTGGGATGTGGGGTAGGAGGCGTTGGGGTTTGGGATGTGGGGTAGGAGATGTTGAGGTTTGGGGGGTGTGGGTTTGGGGAGGGACGTTCCGTAAATGTGTTTGGTTGCTTCGGTAGGTGGTTGGTCCTGGTACAGCTGCATTCATGGTTCAACAGCTTCCCTAAAATGGAGCCAGCTCTGTGTTTGCGCTGGTCCTTGGCTCCTGGAGCTCACCTCTGCCTGCCCAGCCTGGGGCTTTCCCTAGGGATCATCCCCATGGCACGAGGATGAGCCAAGTGGGTCTCAGATAAGCCCAAATGCACCGGGTAGACAAAACGTCCGCTAATGGTCTCGCTGATTTTGAACCAGTGGCAGGCGGAAATCGCTTTGTATCCAGTAAAAAACTGGTTTATTAAACTTTCTCCTTCCCTTCCCCTCTCCTGAGGCTCCTGATCTCTGCCTGAGGCAGTGCCCAAGTTCTGGGCACAGGGCTGAATCCTGGCCCTGGGCACTCTGTGTGCCTGGGTGAGGCTTTGGTGCTGCTGAGTGGGGAGAGGCTTCTGTCGAGGATCATCTATTGCAAAAAGATGTCTGGAAAATTTCTTTTAAATCAATATTTTTTACTAAAATGACTTATTTTTCCCCTTCCCATGGCTTCACACTGATACTCCCTTGGGCTCTGGCTGTCTTCACCCTGCTGTGCTGGGGCTCGATGCCTGGTGCTCCTGTGGGACACCAGCGTGGGGCTCTGCTGGGGGTGTGGGACACCGTGGGCAGCTCCTGCCCTCTTTGGCAGTGCCAAAACGAGCTGCACCTGCAGCCAGGGCTGCTGCTGCCTCTCAGGGCTGAGCTGCACAGGGGCGGTGGCATTTGCCACTTCTGACAGCTCCTGGGAGGGTTCGGTGTGACCCGGGGCAGTTCCTGCTGTAAAGCCATTTAATTCCTGTCACGGGTTAATGGCTCGTGGAAAGCTGGTGGCAGAGCCTTGGGAGAGAAGGACCCTGCCATGGCAGGTGTGGAAGGAGCTGGCACAGCCCGGATTTCTTGGTGTCATCCCACCGAGGGGAGCAGGGTCAGTGCCCTGGGGAGCAGCAGGTTTTGGGGAGCTGCATTTGAGAGCAGCCTCAGCTCTGCCGTGGTTGCTTTGTGGCAAGGAGCTGCCTGCCCTGTGTGTGCCCAGGGCGGCTGCTGGGTGGGGAAACTGAGGCAGGTGGCACTGGGAGCTGCTCCCTTGGCATCCGTGGAGGACTGGAGGGCAGCTGTGGGCACGTGTGGGTCCCACTGAAGGTGAGGGCACTCATGGCTGGGGACCCTCTGAAGTCTCCCCATGGGCAGTGTCACCCTCCCAGAAAGCCCCACACGCCATGGGGTGTTTTGTGGGTGTGCCGGGGACAGCACGGGCAGCCCGTGTCACCCAGACAGCACCTCTTGGTTTTCAGGGGCTTTGTGCCCCCACGAAGGACCTGTCAAGTGTCTGTCAGGGGAAGGTGTCTCCAGTTTGGTGACATGGTGCAGGGTGGGGAATAATCCCATTATGAGTATTCCCCTCCGTCCGGGGACATCGCTCTTGGATGCTTCTTCCCCTCAAGCATCTGGATGGAGTGGGGTCAAGGCTGCCGTGGGGCTGCCTTCCCAAAACCTGTAACCTGGCACTCCTCCTTCCCTGCAGGTGATGCTGGTGGGCGACTCGGGGGTCGGCAAGACCTGCCTGCTGGTGCGCTTCAAGGACGGCGCCTTCCTCGCCGGCAGCTTCATCTCCACCGTGGGAATCGACTTCAGGGTGAGTGCCTGGGGCTCGGCCCTGCCCGGGGGTCTGGCAGGTGAGTGAGTGATGGATTTTGCAGAGGAGTAACTAAACGTTGCTCTGAGGACTTAAACCTCGCCAGCCTCAGGGTGCTCGGGGTGTGACAACAGCAGCAGGAACATCTTTGTTACGGCTTTGCACAGGGACGGGGGAGCGTGTCCTCTGCTCAGGATCCTGGGGATAATTCCTGTAACAACTGTGGCCTGACATCTGCCCATGAAAATATTTCCCTGAGGCAGTTTCAGTGTTTTTTAAGAGTCGTTAGGTTTTTTTCTTGAAACGACAAAACCAAAGCTGATATAAACCAGAATGCCCTGGAGGAACCTCCTTAGCACAGCTTTGGGGTGCTGATGTGGGGCTGTGGAGGTGTGTTGTGCCGAGGGATCTCTGAGGTTTCAGTTTGGTTGGGAGCACACAGAGCATCCCGATGCCAGGAGAGTCATCAGGGCAGCACTTGATACTGTGCAGCTCCAGTGAGGACAGTGGGAACCTGCTCCACACAGGGAATAACAGGTGGACTGGAGGGAAGAAAGGGGATCATGTCATGCCCTGCAATGCCCCAGTGTGCCCAGGGCATCCTTTGCCAGGCAGGAGCACCTGAGTACCAGCCAGGGCCTTGTAACCTTTTCTTGTCCACTTTTCCCTGTCAGCCCCTTGCTGGGGGGGCTGCCTGGGGTCTCTGTGGTCAGTCAGGCCCTGGTGAAGGGGATCCCCACCCACGGGGTGGGACAGCAAAGCAACAGGAATGGTGACTTTACAGAGGTGGCACCAAAGAGCCTTTACAGCAGCTGGGCAGGGCATGAGGCAGTTTTACCACCAAAGCAGCAGCCGGCAGCACGCCTGGCGTGGCTCACTGGCACCAGCATCACCCTGCCCCTCTCAGTCCCCCAACCATCTGCTCCCTCCAAAGTGTGAGCTTGTCACCTCCCAGGATGTCTGGGCAGCTCTTCTCTCCCTGCCCTGCTCCTGGGGCACCGGCTGTGATGGATTTGGCTCCATTTGGGTGCCGTGGTGGGTGCTGTGAAGAGCTGCTGGTGATGCCACACACCCTGTGTTGCGTCTTCCCAAACGCCTTTTCCCAGCAGGATCTTGGATCTTCACTTTTCTTGGAGGATTTCTGGGAGATGAGTGTCTCCTGTAACCTGCTGCTTGGCTGGGGTATGAGTAATAACTGGCTGGTGCAGTGACATTGGGAAGGGGTGATGTTCAGCTCAGAAAGCCCTGAGGGAAGAAGGGATGTTCCGTGCCTAGTGAGGCTGGGGGCTGCTGCAGGCGAGATGGGTAAATTGGGATCTGTAATTTTATAGAAAGGTAATTACACAGTGTTTCAGGTGTTCTTCAAATAAAAGCATTTTATTACTGATTGCAATGATTGATACAGAGGGGCAGCCATAAAACCCTGTGACTTATTGATTAGAGCGCTGAAATGCCTGTTACTGAGAAGCAATCAAATTAGGGTTAATTTACTTCTCTAATAGAGCTGCTAGAACTACATGTCTCTGAAATGGGCAGATTATACAGTGGGGGACATCACGTGTATGCCCTAAAACTCATTATTATCATCCTTGTAAGGCATTCATAATTTTGGGGGGGACATAGAAATAGTTTTTTGATGTTCCTCTGTGTTCCCACCAGGATAATCCTGTTTGGTAATTGTCCCTCTCGCCGTGGGCGCTGCCGTGCACATGATGCTCTGGGGTGGCAACACTGGAGGCTTCTGCTGGTTTTAATTTGTGTCTTTTTAATCACAGAACTGTCATAGCATAGCTCCTTCTCTCCACAGCCCCGGAGTTTGGCAGGGGGGGTTGCTGGCTGGAGCAGGCGAGGCTGTTTGTGAGGTGGCAGCAGTGGGAAGGTGTCACTGGGGTTTGCTGTGTTCTCTTGGCCTGCTGTGAGAGGCACTGAGTGAGCACAGCGGGGTTATTTTGGGGTTCTGTGGGGTTTTGGCAGGGTTTGTGGCAGACTCTGAGCCTCGCTGGCAGCAGAGGCTTGCAGGGAGCTCCCCAAGGCCAGTGTGTGTGGCAGCTGCGCTCCTGTGCACGCACGACCTTGTTTGGGACCTGCTGGATCCCTGGGGCCCATTTACCCCAGGAAACCACAGGGATGGAGCTGCCCAGCTCCTGACACTGTCCTAGGGACCATCTCCATCTTCCTGATGCCATCTGGTCCCTGCAAGCGCTCTGGAATGGGATGGAGCTGCTTTGGGGGCAGCCCCCACACCAGCCCAGCTCCCTCCTCTCCCCATCCACTGGTCCCAGTGGGCTCCAGCATCCATTGCTCATTTTCAAGGATGTCAAACCATTAGATGCACCCAAAGCTGTGGCTAATGGATTACATAGGCCGGGGCGAATGTAAATGAATAGAAATCCATTTAAAATTAATCTGGCATTACTATTCCTAATGGCCCCTGAGGTTTGTTCCCTCCTACTGTTTTATGTGAGGGAGAACCTCCTGCGACGTGTTTGTTTATTATCATCTCTTAAACAAAGAGGGATGTTGATCTGAATGTGTTTGGAAAACAAGCCACTGATGCTGGGGAAATAAAGATGATTGTAATATTAGAAAAAGGCATCAAAATGGCACCTGTTGGCTTTGAGCTTCAGAGGTGTCCTGACACTGAGTCCCCAGTGTTCCGTCCCGGGAAAATTTGGTTTGCTGGGGGAGCATCTTTAGCTCCTGGGGATGATTCCAGCCTTCCCAATTCAGCTGGGACAGGGCCAGGGTGTCTCTGAGCTGGGGGTGCAGTGCTGGGTGAGCCCCCAACTCGACGTGGGTGCCATCGAGGCAGAGCCCTGCTCCTGTTCCTGGGTCCTGCTCCTCGCAGAGCTTTGGCTGAGCAGAAACCTCTGTCTGAGTCCCTGAGCTGCTTTTCCCCAGGCTGGGGGACAAACCCCTCTCTGCCTTCAGCATCTGGGTCACAGGTGTCACCTTCAAGGTTTCATTGCTAGATAATGAGGGGCTTAATTATTGCCCTCCATGAGCTGTGCCGAGCTGTGGCACCAGGTCTTGTCTGGGGAATCCTGGCAGGTGCCTCCCCTTGTGGGGTCTCTCCGCACAGATCCCCAGTGGTGAGGGCAGGGCAGCTCTCTGGGCAGGCCGTGTGTGCTTTCCTGACTTCCTACATTCGGCTTCCAGGGAGAAGGGGCTCCTGGAAAAGAGCAGGTTTAGTGCTCAGGGGTGTGAATCCCGGTTTTCTCAGTGCCACGGAAGGAGCTGCCTCTCCTCGTCATTTTGGCAACGCTGCAGAAACCTCGACAGAAATTCAAGCTGCAGCAGCCAGCTGGACTTGAGTCCTGTCGTGACAGCTGAGTGACGGGGGGGAGGTCTCGCCAAAGGACAGAAGCTAAAGGGCCCCGTGAACCCACTGTGTCCCTGTCCCCAGAGTCACCCGGGCTCCCTGGGGCTGCCCAGCCCCGTCCTCACAGCCCCGAGCTCCGCAGGGTTGGGCAACTGAAGATTTTTGTATTAATTGGACCTGAAAGGAGAAGAACATAAAAGAAAAAAAACAATTAGGGACGAGCCTCTTCTCCCTGGGAAGAGGTGCTAATGAGCTGCTTTGCATTAGCAGGGGTGATGGTTCCTGCGTTAATCAGTGGGATGGAACTTTCTGGTGGAGTTCAGAGCAGGGCGGCTTCTCTCGATGCTCTCCTGGGTGTGCAGTGCTGTCATCACTCCTCTGTGGCTGCCCCGAGGACAGGGAGCAAAGCAGCATCGCCCTGGCACCGAGCTCAGGTGCTGCTGCGAGAGGAGGAGCAGGAGGCAGGGAGCCAGTCCCGGTGCCTGGGCAGGGCTCCAGGCTTCCAAGGTAGGCAGTGGGCACAGGGGATATTTCATTGAAGGCTCAGCTTTGATGTCCACAGGTTGACAGCGCCGTGAGGGGGCTCAGCTGCTCCCCAGCACAGCCCCCTCGGGAGGCTCCGTGCTCTGCTCCAGCCTTGGCTGTGCCGTGGTTAATCTGGGACGGCCCCGGGCTGTAAATAAAACCTGTCACCGGTGGCCCTGAGCTCTAAGGACTCCTGATTACACTCAGCCCTGTGCTGCTCAGGGCTGGAATCAGCTCGTTTTTTTTTTTTTTTTTTTTTTTTTTTTTTTTTTTTTCCTTGTTGTTTGTTTGTTTGTTTGTGTTTTTGTTTTGTTTTGGTTGGTTGGTTTTTTTACGTGGGAGATTCGTTGCATTTCTGCTTATTTTTTGTTGTGTTTGTGTGCATACACCTTCCACGGGCTGCCCCTGGCTCCTGAGCTTTGCAGGAGGATGGGAAGCTTTGCTCCAGCCTTGCAGGGTGTGCAGAGGAACAGTTGGATTCACCCAGAATGGTCCTGGGTGTGCTGGGAGAGTGGGGTGGATGTCCTGAGCATCTGCTGGTCCCAGTGGGCACCCACATCCCTGCCCTTGGGGCGATGCTCTGGTCCCCAGCAGGTGCCCACATCCCTGCCCACATCCCAGCCCTCATCCCTGCCTTCACAGCCTTTGCCTGGTGGAACAACCAACCCTCCTTTGAGGGGCTGGAGCAACCCAGAGCCTCCTGAAAGCCAAGGGCTGGCTTTTATCTCAGCGGTTGGCACAGAGCATTAGCAGGGCTCATTTTCTGATGGATCAATCTGGAAAAAGTGGGAGGGGAGCTGCTTAGGGCAGAAGAAAGAAATGGAAATAAATTAATTTCAGTGTCTTTCTGTGCAAAATTAGCCCTGGATGTTGGAGGGAAGGAACTCGGGCACTGGGCAGAGTGTTCAGTGTCTCCTTTGCTGTGTGGGGTCAGGCTGGGGGTTTGCTGCAGGGGAGTGGGTTTAGTTGGTCTCCAGGGCTGGAGCTCTGGAGGGAAGTGGCCTTTTCCTGGGAGAAACATCTTGGAGCTGCCAAGTTGCTTGGATCAAATTCCCCTTCATAGGGCCATGCCAGTGGCAACAGAGATGCAACCAGGATGGGGAGGGTGGGGCAGGAGTGGGCAGGGGATGCCTGTGCTCCCACCCTGAGTATGCACATGGCAAATGCTTGGAACTGGATGACCTTTAAGGTCCCATCCAACCCAAATGATTCCATGTTTCTGTGTGTTTCCAGCAGCTCTTTGTCTGAAAATCAGTTTGTTCTGCAGCTCCCATTGCTGGATGAATTTTAATAGCAGCCAGGAGCTGATTTCATATTTTTGCATTTCTCACTGGAGAAATAGAGAGCTGGGCTCAATTTGCCAGAGCAGATTTCCATCCCTGCAAGTGTTCAAGGACAAGCTGGATGGAAATTAGAGCAACCTGGTCTAGTGGAAGATGTCCCTGCCCTTGGCAGGGGGTAGGACCTGGATGATCTTTGAGATCCCTTCCAACTCAAACCATTCCAGAAATTCTCTGATGATCCCTGCAATGCTCCCACCCCTTCTGCCTGGCTCCAGGGCATGGACACGATGCTGTAGGGACCAGCTGTGCCCAAACCCAGCACAAGGAGGCAGATCCCGGCAGTCTTGCCCGGGAAGGGCAGCACTGGTCAGCTGGGACAGGCTGGGATTGTGCCCCTTGTGCCCATATGTGACTCTGAGCACTCTGCTCCTCCACAGCTGCTGCTGCTGCTGCCTGTTCCCTGCTCCCAGGACGGGCTCTTGGGGCAGTCAAAATCCATTTCCCATGGCAAACCAAGCCCTGCTTTTCTTGCCGTGGCTGCTCCCTCCCTTGCAGAGGGACACTCACAGCTTTGCAGTCGGTGCCTGTCATTTGCATGCAGGGGCTCAGTTGCCAAGAGATGCTGCGAGCGGTGCCCGTGGTGGCTGCGCCCGCTCCTCGTGGCTCCCAGGCTTTTATTCATCCTGCTTTTGCCTCTTGCTTTTGGAAAATAATAACCCCCAGTTCTGCAGCAGAGCAGGAAGATGCAAACCCCCATGTGCAGGCGGTGGTCCCAGTGGACCAGGGACTCCATTCCTGCCTTGGGGAAGGCACAGAGAGAAGATGAATGTCTTCAAAGCAAAGAAGCGCTTGAGCAGCTGGAGTGGCAGCCAGCCCCAGAACCTGGTAAAAAAACCTCTTAACCAGCTTAATCCTCTTTGCAGGATGGTGGGAAGGTGCCTTCTCCACCTCCTTGGTGTCAGAAATACCACCCAGAATAGTTTGGATGTGGAATTTTCTATCCATTTCAGCTGACATGACAGCGCTGGGGATGTGGGGTTTGTGAGATGCTGGAAGGGTACCAGTGTCTCCTGCAGCCCTGCTGGTGCTTAGTGTCTTCCTGGTGCCTGTTGATAGCTGGTGTCCCTGTGGGTCTGTCCTGGGGTGGTTGGAATAATGGATTTAATTAGCTCAGGGGGAGAGCAGAAGGCCTGGGCTGCTCAGGAGCTGCAGTGCCAGGACACAGGCAAGGAAAACCCAAACTTGGGAGCTGCTGGTGGAAGGAGGGAGGTTGTAAAGGTGCTCAGCATAACCTGCCTCTCTATCCTGCTGGTCAGAGCTGTGTGGGAGCCCAAAACCCCTACAGAGGATGGGAACCACAGGAAACTCAGCTGGGAAATGCAATTCCCACCCATCCAATGTGTCCAGGGGTGTGGGTCAGATCCCTGCTCCTGCCCTGCTCCAGCTCAGCAGGATCACTGGGAAGGAGCAGGGTGAGTAGGAGCAGGGCTGGGGAAGGCTGTGGGCACATGGTTGTGCTGTGTTGGCTCCTCTCTGCCTGCTGCCAGGTGGGAAATTGGCTCTGGAGAGGCCAATTTGGGCACTGGAGCATCCACTGCCATGGATCCGAGCCGGGCTGGATCTGCTCCCGGTGCCAGGACCTGTGAGGGAGCGTTTTATAGTCAGTAAAACATGTAAATGGGGCTAGAGTATGTCTAAATGGTTTCAATATTTAATGGAATACATTTGGCTTAATTTCACTTTCATCTTTTATTTGTGATAAAACATTGAACTCAGCTGTGCAGAACTGGATTGTTCTTTGAAAGCGGAGGGAAGGTGCCCAGGAAAGGGGGGACAGGTGGGTTTTGGGGTGTCTGTAAGCTCCCCACTGCCCCCAGGATGGGCATTTGGGGCATCCCTGCCCTGTGGCTCTGCCTTGCTTGGCTCCTGTGGTTCCCTGAGCCCTTGCTGCCTCTCTGCTGAGCCACTGCCTCGTTTTTTTAATTAATTATTGCTCCTAGCAGGCTATCGGTTATTCCCAGGGTGGATGTTGATGATCTCTGTGGGGAAGGGTGAGATGCCAGTCCCGGGGTTGGCAGTGCTGTAGTGGCAGGAGCTGACTCTGGCTGAGCTCACCAGCTGCTTGCTGTGTGTTGTTCTTCCCTGAAAAACTCCTTTCCTTTTCCCCCTTTCCCCAAAGAAAGGGGAAAAGGTCTCTTCCTTGAGACCTGAGCCACAGGGTCAGTCCCATCCATGGGGCTTTGCTGGTCCCTGTGATGGTGGCACTGAGCATCACCCTGGCCAGAGGCAGGGCAGCAATGGAACGTGCCAAAGCCTGGAACAGCGAGCACCAGCAGGTCACCCTCCTTGGGGAAAAAAAATGGGAAAACCACCCCCATGCAGGCAGGTCAGAGCTGTGTTTGGGGTGAAGAGAACTGCAATGTGGTGTGTCCCTGTCTTGGATGGTGATGGGACACACACTGTTCCTATGGCAATGGGGGATTGAGGGCTTTACCTGCAGAGCCTTTGGAAACAAAACATTTTGTTGTTGGCAGCACGGGCAGAGCTGGGCACTGCCCATGTGGCTCCTGGCTCCATCCCAAGGTGCTGGAGCTGCCCTGGCTCGGGATCCCAACAGAGCCCTGGAGCTCACACAGCTTTGTTTGTCTACCAGGGACATACAGCATATTTAATCCTGGCTCAGCACCGAGTCATTGCCCTGAGGCTTTGGTGAATCTCTCGGAAGCAACAGCAAATAATTCATCTTTATGCCTCCACTGGGAAAAAGTGTTTCTCCCTGATCATAACTAATGTGGGTTGGGAGCGCTTGGTGCTTCAGCTTTAAAGGGTGATGTCCATTGCCCTGGGCCGTGCTTGTCCCAGGTGAGGAGGAGTTTAATGGGTGTTTTGGGGGTCTCAGTGATGCTTCTGAGCCTGAGGAAGATGTTGGTGTGGCAGGGCTGAGTCAGTTCTACCTGCAGGAGGTCAGCAGGCAGGAAGGGTCATCTTCTAGGGGCCATAAAACCCATTAGCACATCTCTGAGGATGTGACTGATCCTAGTGTGAACACCTGGACAGGTTTTGTTCCATTTTATGTGGGGTTTTTCTATTTAACGTATGGAAAGGAGGGGAGTGGTGGGAGCTGTGCCCAGCTGCTTGGGTCAGATGCCACGAAGCCGTCACATCCACCTCGCCAGCCCTTGTGCCATCTGCCTGTGTCTCGGGACGTTTTCCTCCTGCCTGCCAAGCCTCGATGTTCTCAGGCTCAGTGACACACTGGGGAAATGGAGGCTTTGGCTTTTCCAGCTTTGCCTGCGCAGCATCACCACGGCAACGATCCCGGGAAGGCTCTGTGGCATTAACGCTGTTACTGGGGAAGAGCCACTGCACCATGGCCACGAGCCCCGAGTGTGATGTGTGCTGGGCTGAGGAGGAGCTGGGGGTGCTGCCTCATGCTAGGGCTGCTGCTGCTCCCCACCAGGACCGAGCCTGGGCTGGCCCCAGTGCCAGACACATCACCCCGGGGACAGCTGGCTGTGGGTCCTGTGCTCCCAACCTTGGAACAACTCCCTGTTAATGATCCTTTTCTCCCAAAAGTCAAATGCAGGAGGCTGCTGAGGGCCCCTGGGCAGCCCCAGCCTGTCTGGGGAGTGTAGACCCCTTGCCCTGTGTTGGATGCTGAATTTGGTAGAAATTGCTGTGTTTGCTTCTCGTGCCACTCACCAGCAGCCAGTCCCACCAGTGCCTCCATGCCTTGCTGCTTCCTTGGAGCTGATGATTGAGAGAAATACAGCTGCATGTGTGGATGCATAATTCAGCCCAGCCTCACTGCTGCGGGGTCGAAGTGGAGATCCTGTCCAGGGACCTCCCTTGGAGTGGAACAGTCCCTGGATGAGCATCCATGCACAGTGCCCTGTGCAGTGCAGACCCCTTCTGGGGAGCACAGGGAGCCCTTCCTGCAGCTCGTGCAGCCAGATGGTTGGGCTTTCACTGGTTCGTCTTTTTTCCCTGGTGTGGAGCACCGTCGGCCCTGGGAGCTGTGGGGAGGCAGCTGAGCTGCGATCCCTGGGCTCTGCACAGCCCCTTTTTCCTCAGAGGAAGAGCTGGGGATTGTTGCTACTCCTGGTGCCAATTTTTAGAGCTGAGCCCGGATTTGGCAGTGGTGCTGGGCAGCCCCCATAGCCCCAGGCATGGTGAGGGGCTGGTAGCTGTGCCAGGCTGGTGGGGATGTGAGCTCTCCCTGCACCTGCCCATGGCAGGGGGTGCCCTCCCTGCCCAGAGCACTGCTCACTCAGCACCGAGAAGCTGAGCTTGCAGAGGGGGTCCTGCTCTGTGGGGCTGCTCCCCAGACCCCTCTGCAGCAGGGTGACACATCCAGGTGGTCTCTGATAAGGCTGGGGCTCAGCGGGTGGCTCTGTGGCTCAGCCCGAACTTCCTTCAACCCATTCATGATCTGCACTTATCAAGTGGGCATGAATTAATGGGAGAAGTGCTCAACAATGCCGAAAATAACTTTGTTCCCAAGCAAGCGTTAATGCCTGGCAGATGTGATGTGTTTTTCCCTCCTGAATAACACACACGCGAGGTCAGATTGTTCCCGACAGCCGGGCGTGCTGGGGGAGGAGCACAGCAGCTCTTGGGAGGGTTGATTCTCTGGGGATCAGCCCCACAGCCCAGGGCAGAGGTGGAAATCCTCTCCAGAGGACCTGGCTGCTCCAGCTGGAGTTCTTGGCTGAGGTTGGGCTTCCCAAATGTGCAACGAAAAGAATCAAGGAAATCGTGTGTGGGTTTTGGTTCAGTTTTGTTTGTAAAAAGGTTGGCAATGTCTTGGAACCGCTTCCCAGGAGTGTGGTCTGTACTGCTGCCCAGACCTCCAGCACCCACAGTGAAGGATTTGGGGTGTTTTACCTCACTGAGGTGATCTCCCAGCACATTCCTGGCTTACAGCTCTGCTCCAGAGCCCCACATGGGGAGAGCAAATGGTGGAGCTGGATTGGCCAAACTGGTTTGACTGACTGGGGTGGTTTTGGCGTGGAAGCGCCGGTGCGGCTGAGCATGCTGCAGTTCCTCAGCACCTCTGTGTCTCCCGGGGCTTTCAGTGGTGCCCAAACCTGGGGAAGAGCCTGCTCTAGTGGAGCAGAAAATGAGAGAACTGGGACTGCTGCCAGGGAGGAAGAAAAGCTTTGCAAAGATCAAAGCTTTGAGTGCACGGTGCCTGCGCTGGGGATGCTCCTGTGCTGTGGCTTCTGCCTTGTGCCACCTGTGGGTGCACTCGAGTGGCCACCCCGGCACTGGCAGGGGAGTGGTGGGGCAGGGGCTCTGCCTGCTCAGCCCCTCCCTCCCCAGCTCTGTCCACGGGGGATTTCAGGAAGGGGCAGATGGCCAGGTAGGACCATGGTGGCATTGTGGAATCGCTGTGGTTAGTGAGGAGAAGATGAAACCTCAGAAAGCTCTGCTGGATTTTGAGGAGCAGCCACAGGGCTGAGGAGGGTCCTGCCCTGCAGAGAGGTCTGGGACCTGCTGTGTTTCAGCCCTGGCTGTCCCTGTTGCCGCTGCACCATGCAGAGATGGGCTGTGGTCCAAGGGAGCACTGGGACCTGATGGGTGCCAGTCCTGGAGGCTGACTGGACTCGGACAGCCATCATAAAATCTCATTAGAGCTGTTCAGTCACTCCTTTTTCCTTGAATCCTTCAAAGAATCTGGGCTCAGGTTTGCTGCACAGCAGTTTTTGGGAGCTGTCTCCCTTAGCTGTGGGTGAAGGATGAGAGTGTTTGGGATAAAAAGCTACAGATTCCTTTGTCAGGTCTTTGGGGATTTCATTTTCTTTAGGGATGAGAAGTGCTCTTTAATAATGCTGTTTGCAGTGCTGTCTGCAGACGCTGCTGTGTTACTGCTCGGCGCTGACAGAATGTTTGCTGCTGGATATTCAGCCCTGATTTTTTTTTTTAATTGGATTGTAAAGTCTTCTCAGAAACTTCAGGCAAGTTTTCAGCCCAGGGCTGACTGCAGTCACTGAGGCAAATCCTAGAATCGTTTAGGTTGGAAAAGATCTATAAGGTCAGAAAAGTGCTGCTAGGCTTTATTTCTCCCCAGATAAACGATTCCCTGTCTAACAGGACCTGATGAGCCATTTTTCATCTCTGTGGCACTGACAGGGCCGTGCTTGCTGCAGATGAGAAATGATAGAGCAATAAATGCTCCGTGGAGATCCCTGTTCAGCTTTGCAGTGTGGCATGGCCTTGATGAGGAAAATTAAGATAAATATGTCGAGCGCCACGTTACTTATTCCCAGTATTGGCACAGATCTGTGTGAGCCATCTCTGCCCCCTTTGTTTCCAAGGCTTTCTGGTTTAGAAGTAAGCAGAGACATTTTAAAAAACATCCCTTCTTTTATAAAATAGGGGGAAAAGAGATGGGAGGGGTGAGTAATGCAGGCCAGGGTGGTGGGGGGCAGCTGTGCAGACCATCCCTGGGTGGGGAGGATCTCCTCCTGTGTGTTGGAGCTGCAGGGATAGGCTGCAGCCGTCCTGCTGCTTTCTGGTGGCTCTGGTCTCCAGGGAAGATCCTACCCTGAGAAATTTTGAGGGTGGATTTCTCTGGCTGTCTGTGGGGCTCAGGCTCACTCCCATGCTGTGGGGACATCTCAAACCTCGTAGGGCCCCGTTTCCCTCCTGCTGAGGTGAGCCCCAGCAGCCCCGTTGGGCTTGGGAGCATCAAGTCTCCTCTGCCTGTGCCTCCCTCAAGGAACCTTCCCAAAGATCATCCCAGGATTTTGCTGGTTTCATGGAGCATCCAGGCTGGGAGGGAACAAGACCCCCACACAGGACTGTGAATGCTGTGGACTATGCCAGGAAGCAGAGCAGGGCTGAATTTAAAATGTATGATCCTAAGCAGATCCTCTTACCTCTAATCTGTCCCTAAGACAGGATTCTCTTCTTGCCAGAAAACCCTTTTATTTGCAGACTGATGTGACTAGAAGATGATAAGTCACTAATTCTTCGGTGTGTCTGCTCGAACAAGAGCCTGGACTCTTATCTCGGCAGGGCTGGCAGCCAGGGAGATGTTAATTGGGGTTTAATGTAGTGAACACAGCTCTGGACAAAGGCTGGTGATGCTGACATCCCTGGGGCACTTGCTGGGTGCTGTGGGGAAGGGGCTGTGCCCTGCTGGAGACCAGGGCTGGGGGACATTTATGTAGGGCTGGGCTTGTGGCTTCTCCAGGCCAGACATGGCCCCTCCAAGGGGCCGTGGGGTGGCTCTGGCCCCAGGGCAGGTTGGAAGCGCTGTGTGCTGTGAGGGGCCATGGTGTTAATCTGCATTTCCTGGGATCTGCTGGGGCACTGAGCAGGAGCTGAGCAGCCAGAGCACATTGTGGGCTCTGAAAGGATCTTGGCACCAGAGCTGGAGCGGCTGCAGGCAGGAGTGTGCAAGGCCTGGGGAAGAAAACATCCCAAGGCAGAAGTTGCTATTTTTAGCTGCACAGCGCAAATGCACAGAGCTGCTGAGGAATTCATCACCTGCCCCGGGAGATGGATGGTTGGGATTTTTCTCTGAAAGGCAGATTTATAGGAGAGGCAGAGGGAACTGTGCTGAGGTGTTTTGGCCACCCAGGTCTCCCCTGGGATGCTCATGAGTGTTTCTGGTGGTGGCACAGCTGAGGAGGAGGAAGGGGATCACTGAATGTGATTCTCAGTGCCAGGGACATCCTCCAGCCCCACACAGCATGGCTGGAGCAGGACCATGTCCAGCCACACCATGGCACACCCCTGCCTCCATCCCACATCCCTGCCCCGCTCTCCCCATTCCCAGAGGCTTTCTGCAGGTTCCAGCACAGCATCAGGCTGTGCCCTCCTCTCTCCTGCAGGGAATGTGCTCCTTGGAAGGGTTTTCCCAGGCTGGAGTGGTGGGCTGGCTGTGTTCTCCATGGAGGTGCTGATGGCTGGGCTGGGTCAGGCACTGCTTGGATTTAGAGTTTTTGGTTTTTGGAGCTCTGAGAGGGCAAAGTGGGGCTGCTCCTGGATCCTGGCCTTGGCAATGGGCTGGGATGTCCCTGAGTGCTGTACCCACCAGGAGCAGCTCCCTGGCTGCACATGTCTGGGAAAATCTCAGGGTTTTAACGAGCAAATTTAATGCAGTGTCCTGCTGTTTTGGGCAGATTTCCATATCGATCCTTGATCTATTTTTGCAGCCGCCGTTGGAGGTGGTGGTTATTTGTGTGTCTGCTATATCACAACTCATCCCATTTCCTCCTGGCACCGGAGTGTTTGTGTCTTGCAGGGCTCCCTGGGCTTTGCCAGGTGGGAATTTGGCTCCTGGGCTGGCCTTGGCATGGGGCTGGGGTGCTCCAGCGTCCCCTCAGCCAGTCCTGCACTGCTGGGTGTCTCCTGGCTTCCTGAAATAAAGGATAACCCAATCTAGCCCTGGCTCCTGGGTGGCCTGGCCTGGTGACACTACAACCTAATGACATTTCTGGGTGGCTGGACTGTCAGTCCCACAGCTCATTACTGGTACTAATTAACTCTGTGCTGCCCCAGGGCCTGCGCTCGCTTTATCTACAGTCACTAACGCCGTTTATCCCCATTTTGACAGGAATTGCCCCCCTCTCAGCTGCAGGAGATGCCTCCAAGGCTCAATAATGACATTTGAGGGGCTTTTTTTCCATGATAAAAGAGCAGTGGGGTGCTTTTGGTGGGCACTCCTGGGCAGCACCACTGGAGCCAGCAGCAGGCACAGGCTCCAGCGAGGCAGGGTGGGGGTCCCCTGGCTGGAGCCTGAATGGTGCCAGCGAGCAGCTTCCCGTTTGTCCAGTTAATTGCGAAGCAAATTGATCCATGTATCCAATTTAACTTTAAAGGCTTTAATTAATGAGTTCATGCGTGTAAGAGCTGGGAGAGGCCGGGCTGTCGATGATGCTGATCCTGGGCTGTGCTGCAGCTTCAGTGGCGTGGGCTCAGGCCCTTGGGGGATGTGCCAGTTGCTCATGGTGGGATTCACTGTGGGGACCCTGTGACCTGGGGTGGGACATTTGCCCACCCTGCAGCTGCTGTGAGGGCAGAGAGGGGCGGCAGGGCCGGGTCTGTGTGGGAGCATCGTCTGTGCACGTCTCAGAACCGGCGCGGTTTCGCTCCATCACCTTCCCCTCCTTCCCTCCCTTCTGCTGCTCCCGGGCAGCTGCAGCTGTGGGATCGTGCCAGGGCTGCAGCCAGCGGGGCCTCGGTGTGTGATAATGCTGCTCTTAATTGAGGACCATCTGCACATGGTAATTTAATTTTTCCCCTGCATCTGCAAGGTTCCAGCTTTGTTTATCTGACGTCCTGAAGATTATTTAACTTCGGAGCATCGCATTTGTCCACCCCAGGCACTGCAGGCATTCCCATTCCACTGCGGCCCCTGCTAGATGAGATTTCAATAATGTTTGCACCGCCTCAGGAAAAAGGACACAAAAACTGAAATTGGGAAGGGCGACAGAAGAGCTGAGGTGCAGGGATGGTTTTCCTGCCCGAATTGTGGCAGGAGGCTGCCGGGAGCATTACCTCTGTTCTAACAAACGAGGTGAGATGAGGAAGGAGCCCTGAGAGTACAGCCCCTCCCCTCGCAGGCAGGGCTGGCAGCACATTTCATGTCTCAGTGCATTGACACACAGTGCTTTTGTCTTTGGATGCTTATTAGGAGCTCAGCCCCCAGCTGTGCCTTGGAAGGGCTGACAGGAGGGAATTGAGGCATCTCCTTAAAAAAAAATAAAATTGGAAGCTGGGAAGTCACTTAGCTGTGGTATGGGAGGAGACCCAGGCACCTGGTTCATCTGAAGCACGCTGGTGTGTGCTGCTGGCAGCAGCCCCTGCCCTTTCCCAGCCCAGCTCCTGCCTTCTCCTGCCCTGCTCCTCCCACCTTCTTGGCTTCTTCACCCGTGTTCTGCAGCCACCCTGTGCTTGGGGGCAGGCAGGGATCATAGAATCCTGGGATGGTTTGTGTTGGAAAGGACCTTAACCCACGCCCTGCCCTGGGCAGGGACATCTCCCACTAAACCACATTACTCCAAGCCCCATCCAACCTGGCCTTGGACACTTCCAGGGATGGGGCAGCCACAGCTCCTCTGGGCAAACTTCTTTGGGATGCAGGCAGGAGCGATGCTCTGGCTTACTCTGGTTGTGTCTCCTGCCTGCAGGACCACTTCCACAGCATCTCACCCTGGAACTCTGCTCTGTTCCATACCCAATCCTCAGAAAATCAATTTTTTTTCCCAGGCTGGTCCAGCAGCATCTGGATCCCTGTGCAGACTTTAATTAGGTCTAAGCATTTACCTCCCTAAAATATAGGTCAGTCGTAATTAGTGTGACTCCTGTTGCTGGCAGCTCCGTGTTAATTAACTCCTGAAGGGGAGGTCAGTGCATGTGGGGCACCTTTGGAGCTTCAGCTCTTTTGGCTGCTCACCAGATGCTTCAAGGTGGCTTTGGCCTGGATGATCCATGCTCAGGGCTGGGGCCATGTTCTCCCTCCCACCCACCTACGGTGTTCTGTCAACCTTGGAGCACAGCTCTGGGGACATGGCCACGTCCCTGGGCACAGCCACACTCTGCTCTGAGCTGGAGGTGCTTGTGTGGCCATGGGGAAGGGCACCTGTTTGGTGCTGGTTTTAACGTGACGCTCAGTGTGTCCTTGTCCCTTGTCACCATCCATCACACCAAGTGTCCTCATCCCCTCGTGCCAAGAGCTGGGGCCGATGGTAAAACACAGCACCTTCGCCTTGTTCTGCAGTCCCTGGCACGGTCCCTGGCATGGTCCCTAGCAGGTGGTATTGGCAGCTGGCTGCCAGCACCTGGGAATGGTGTTTGGAATGGCATTGTGCCAGTGCAGAGCCTGTGGGATGAGCCTGTGGGTCTGGCACCTGCATGTAGGAGCCAGGGTTTTGGAGAGCAAGGTGAGCTCAGAGAGTGGATCTCCTGCAGAGCACAAACCTGTCCTGTCTCACCTGTGGCACAGGTTAGGACAGGGCTGTTCCCATCCTCGGGGAGGAGGTGGAGGTGCAGCTCAGTGCTGTTTGCCGTGGCTGCCCTGGGGATGGCTCTGTCCCTGCTCACCTGGGAGCCCTGGGCAGAGGCACCAAGCTCCAGGGAGCACTTTGTGGCAGTGGGGACCCTGGGTTTTAGGCACTTCAAGCCTTCAGGAGTCCTGGTGTCACATCCTGGGAAAGGGTCAGCTCCACATGCGGGGAGCCCTAAACCTCCGGCTGGCTCCCCGAGCCCCGGCTTTTCCCTGAGTACTTCCCAGCTCCCCCACCCCAGTCCTTGGCTGCCTATTTTTACAGCTCCGGGGCTGTGAATCACTTCTCTCCCCCGTCTCAGTCGCTGCCTTTGAAGGTATTTATAAACCTCGGCCGTCTCCCTGTGCCTGCCTGAGCAGACGGAGGATTCAGCGCTCAGGCTCCCTCCTGCCCTCTCCTCCTCGCCAGATCCTTGTGTAGATGTGCAGGAGATGAGCTGCTCCCTCTGCCCTTGTTAAAACTATCAATGAAGAGCCTCGTCAGCACCTGAAGGGGTGATGGCGCTGAGCAGGGTGGGATGTGCAGGGATGGATCTTGGCATGGATCCCTCGGGGGGTTTGGTGGCACTGGAATGGCTGGTGGCGTGTCCAGTGCCAGGGGTGGATGAGCCAGGGCTGAGCCCAGCTGGGGTGATGGGATAGCCTTGGCTGTCCCATGGCCACGTGATGTGGGAGATGGGAGCATCCCAAACCAGCTCCAGAGCAAATGGAGGGAATGGGATTTAAATTATCACCAGAGCAGCCACCAGCTGCCTCATCCCACTGGTGTGCTGTTCCCTGGCCGTGTTTCCAGCACGTCCCACTGATTACTGTGCTAATTTCTATGGATCTGGTGAGCAAATTAATCTCTTCTCTGCTCCTTCCCCTGGGACTGCTGGTCTGCAGGCTTGCATTCCTTTAATGTTTGGAGAGGCTGGTGCAGATTGCTGGGATGGTGGTTGCTCTGGGACATGGTCAGGATCTATCTCCTGCCCTCCAGCCACCCTGAGGGGCACTGAGAGGCTCCCACACATCTCCCAGCTCTGCCAGGGCATCCTTCCACACAAAAAATCCTGTTGGCTTCGGGGAAAACCGAGTGTGGAGGGACACTGCCCCCTCTCCTCAGTTCCACCTTTCTTAAAACCAGGCAAAGAAGGGAAAAACATCCTGAGAGAGAAAACAGGAGAAAAACAGGTCCAAGTGGCAGGAGCAGGAGGTATCTTTAATTTGCTGGCTGGATGTGGAGTGGTTGACTCTGTCTTTTGAAGGCCATTAAAATGGGATGCTGGTGCTCATTAATTTATCGCCAGAGGTCTCCAGCTTGAGCTGGCTGTGGCATTGACAGGGTTTAGGTACCCAAATAGATGCAACTTGTGCTGATACAGGGAGAGATCCTCTGTCTGGGCCATGGTGGAAACAGCTCTGCAGGTGCTGGGACCAATGGATGGGAGTTTAAGAAGCAGGAGAGGGGATCAGCCCGAGGGTTTGGGGGAAACACTGACTGGGAGGGGGGCTCACTGTGTCTCCCATGGCATTCTGCAGCTGCACTCACCCCTCACCACCCTTTCCATTCTCTTTCAGAACAAGGTGCTGACGGTGGATGGGGTCAAAGTGAAGCTGCAGGTATGTCCCCGTGTCCCTGGAAGCATCACCCTTGCTGCCCTGGGTGTTCAGAGATGGACAAAGCCCCTCAGAGGACAAAGAAGAGATACACCCCCAAAATGGGGCCCCACCTCTATCCTTTGTGGTCCTGTCTCCTGCCCTGGGACAGCCTTATGAACCCTTTTGGCTGCTCTGTCCCCTTGGCAGAAGCCTGCTCAGGGCTAGGGGCTGTTCTGGCCACAGTGATCCCTGTTCCAGCCCAGGTGCCCCTGCAGCCAGAGCTGCTCCAGCCCCCTCAAGACCTCACAGTTTGTCCAAGCCCGTTGCCCGGAGCTCAGTAACACAGATCCCCCAGGCAGCAACGTGCACTCTGCAAACCTCCTGCTGCATTAAGGACTGATAAATCACATTAGCAGGTCCCCATGCATCCATCTGCTCCATGGATTTTCCGATTAATGGCCGTGTTGGGAGCCCTCGGCCACATTGTGTCTCCGCAGGAAGAGGCTGCTTCCGTATTTATTGTTCTGGTCATTTTTCCTATTGATGTTCTTGGAAGCAAAAGCTGGAGAAGCCTCCTGGGGTTGCTGTTCAGGCTGTTTTGGGTGGGTTCTGGTCAGGTCTGATCCCTCTGCTCCTGTCTGCCTTCCAGATCTGGGACACAGCTGGGCAGGAGCGCTTCCGCAGCGTCACCCACGCCTACTACCGGGATGCCCACGGTAAGCAGGGCCACCTCTGCTCTTGGGGAGCCCCCACAGTAAGCTTGGCCTCCTCTGCTCTTGGGGAGCCCCTCCCTCTGGCTCTCAGGGGCCCTGAGCTGCCAGGTGAGCCAAGAATCCCTGCAGTGGTTTTCCATGGGAAGCAGCTGCCGTAGATGGAGGAGGCTGTGCAAACACCAGCAGTGTGAGGTGTTGCTGTGCTGGATTTTAGTGTGTTCTGTATCTCACGGGGGCTGTGCAGAGTGTCCTCTGAACCATGGGCTCAGTTTGGCACAGGCACTAACAGCCTGTCCTTCTCTCCACAGCCCTGCTCCTGCTCTACGATGTCACCAACAAAGCATCCTTTGACAACATCCAGGTACAGCAGCACCCCCAGCCCCTCCCGCTGTCCCTTATGTGTGACTGGCTGGGTTGTGGTTGTGGATTCGTTCAGGAGGTGTGTGCTGCAGGTGGGAGCTGTGGTCACTTGCAGAAGGGCTGTGGTTACTGCTGAGCACCTGCAAGGACAGGCAGGGGACAGGCAGAGAAGGTTTTCCCTTTCGTAGCAAATAAAGGGTGATGGATTCACTGCTCTGGCCAATTAATGCTGTGTAATTATAGCACTGGCAGAGAACTTGCTGCGGTAGCTGAGCATGGGATCTTTCCCCAGTGAGCTGCTCCCTCATCCCCCTCTGCTCCTTCAGGTCACAATGGGTCGGGGTTGGGCACCTCATTGGTCCCCCAAGCTTAGTCCAAACCTGGCAGGGAGAGGGTCCCATCATGTGGCACCTCCCCAGCCTACCTGCCCTTCCTGCCAGCTTTGGGGGCTTCCTGGTGCTGCCTGAGTTTGTCCCTTCCCCAGGTCCTTCAGGGCAGCTGGGCAGCAGTGCTGGGGCTCTCAGACCTGGCAGAGGGGAGAGCAGATGCTGCCCACATTGCAGTGGGGGGATCAGGGACACGTGTGGGCACTCAGTGTCCCCTCCCTTCGCCCCACCAGCTCCATGTGGCTGCCAGATGGCACCTGTGCCAGCGCTGCCAGAGCATGTCCCAAGCTGGGGAGCAATTATCCCTGACCGAACTAGATGTAATTGCTCCTGTCCTGGGCATGAGAACACCGTGTGCATCCACGGGGAGCAGCTGTGCCTGCACAAACACCCCGTGCTGTGGTGGCATCAACACCCTGGGGCTGTGATGTGTCACACACTGGCTCCTGGGGTCCCACAGCTCCATATCCCCTGGGGGCCTGGAGCTCTCCCTGCTCCGGAGCATCCTTCCCTTGGCAGCAGCACACCTGCCACCCCTCTGTGCCTGCAGTCCCATGGGAGGGACAGGGCAGGTCCTACCACCCTGCTCCCGTGCCACTGATGCTGGGAATGCTTCTCACCAGCTGGGACTGGCCAGAGGTGGCATTTCCCAGCCTGAGGAGCTGGATGGCTCAAGGAGGGTGAGTGCTGGGTGTTAACCGGGCTCCGAGTCTGCTCGGGGCTGGTGACCCTATGAAAGAAAATCCTTTGGAGGTTTCATCTTACTGGATAACATGGCCCTGTCTGCAGCATCAGCAACTCTGGGGACACAGGAGGGATGTCCCTGCAGGACACACAGCCCCAGTGGGAAGGAATGAGCACCCAGGGGAATTGCCAGGCTTTGGAAAGAGGGGTGGAGCCAGAAGGCAGCCAAAGGGAGTCAGGAGTGACTCCAACCCATGATGGAGCTGAGCACCCTGGGCCCAGCCTGGGTGCAGTGCAGTGCTGGGGCTGCAGCCACGTTGTGGGATCACCAGGAATTGCTGTGAGCCCAGCAACAGCATTGGAGACAGCAGGCTGCTCGCACCACGGGGTCAGGGATTACAGGGAATTAGAGCAGGTTTGATTGGATTAGGCTGGATTAGAGGGCAGGGAAGCCACCCCACGGCTCAGGGAGGCAGGTTCAGGTGCCTGCTGGGAGCAGCGTGCTCGGCATGGGGCAGCACGGGCAGGACATGGGCACAGGGCACATCCCAGAGCCAACCCTCAGCCTTGTCCTCTGAAAGGAGGTTTAGCCTGAACATCCCAACTGAGGGGGAATTGGGGTCAAAGCCCTACAAGCACCCCATGGCAGATGGAGGGGGGGGGGGGGGGAGCGCGAATTG
>VWZU01016055.1:310729-337291 GCA_013397095.1 Sterrhoptilus dennistouni
TGCCCCGTGCCCGCTGTGTCTGGGGGTGCCAGCGGCTCTCTTGGGGCGCCCAGAGGAGCTCGAGCATCATCTGCGCTGTTCCGTCCCCTCTGAATCCCGCTCAGGTCTCGCTCGCCGCCCCCGCTGCCCTCCCGGGGTGTTCGCTGGGTCTCATCGCAGCGAGCGGTGTTACGATGTCTCATCTGTTACGATGAGACTCTCTGCTGAGCTTCGGCTTTTTCTGCTGAGTTTTGTGAGTTTCTGCTCCATTCCTTGTCCGACCGCAGCACATGTTGCTGCTGGATCTTTCCTGCCCTTCCAGTAACCTCGTTTCCCTGGGCTTTGGGTTCACAATATACAAAATGTGGGGTATCTGGGGGTAGGTCTCTGTAGCTGCCCCAGAACATTTGCAGGTCTGGACGAGGCTGTGGATTGCGGATCGTGGATTGTGCCGTGCTCTTCTCATTTCAAACGAGCTCCTGTGCTCTGTCCCCGTGACAGACGCTGTCAAACGCTTTGCTCCTGCCGGATCCCCGAGCTCGTGTGCCGGGAAGGGCAGCGGGGAGGATTTCCCTTGGGTTCGGCTTCCTTTTGAGCTCTGCCGGGGTCAGAGACGGCGACCCTGTGCTGCGGGGGTTGGTGGGTGTTACAAGAGCTGGGTTTGGCATGTCCATAACGCAGGAGATCCAGGCTGTTGTCCCTGTGTTAAGAACTGTGACCTAGCAGTTGTTTTTTCCACTTTGGAAACGTTGCTCTGCCTTTTTTTTCAACTGCAGCACTCTAATTTTGCCTGCCTGTGCGTTTCCCCCACAGCCATGTGTTTTCGGCCTGCACTGAGCAGTCGGGTTCCTCTTGAACAGCTACTGCATTTTGGCCTCGAGTGTTTGTCTGCCAGTGGTTTGAATTCCAGCCACAGTGAGGGTTTGGGGGTGAAGGATGGTTCCGGAAAGCCCTTGATGAGGGAAAGTAGTGTGAGATCACAGAATCCCAGAATTGTTTAGGTTGGAAAAGACCTCCAAGACCATTGAGTCCACCCTGTGCCTGATCCCAGCCCAGGGCACTGAGTGCCATGTGCAGGTGTTCCTTGGACATCTCCAAGGGATGGGGACCCTAAAACCTCCCTGGGCAGTCCCTTCCAATTCCTGACAACCCCTGCCATGAAGAAATTCTCCTTGATGTCCAACCTGCACCTCCCCTGGCATGGCAAATCCCTAAAATCATGCAGGACGCTGCAGGAGCAGGTACTGTTGCAGTCTGCTGGATTCTCTCCAGGTCCTGGGGTCTCCTGTCTGCAGCAGGGAAGGGACAGGCTGCATCCACCCAGAAAGCTCCAGCACTGAGGTTTGGTTTGTGTGCAGATGACACTGCCTAGGGAGGGAACGTTTTACCCTGTGGGAGTAGGAAACCTGAGCCACAGTGATGTTTCCAGTCAGGGGATGCTGGTACCTGCACTGCTAACACTCAGTCAGGGGTTTTCATATTGATTGGACTCAAGGAAGGAACAAAAACCCTAATCCATAGTTTTGGGGTGGTTCGCTTCCCTGGCCTGGGGGATCCCAGGGTGAGCAGCACAGGCTCTGATGGCCTAGAGCCATGTGTGACCATCACATGGAAGTTTGTGTCCTCTGCCTGAAGTCAGCCCTTCCCTTCCCCAGGGCTCCACAATCCCAAGGTGCTGCCAGAGCCTCAGGGAGCCCTGAGGGCTCTGGATGGTTGCAGAGCACTGTGCTGGTGCCAGCTCTGCCTTGCTCCTGGGCACTGCTGAGCAGTTTGCAGCTTCAGTGGGGTTCAGCCATTGGTCACCTCAGGGGCTGAGTGTTCCCCCTGTTCCCAGGGACCTTCCCAGCCCTTCTGGCCCTGAGTGTGGGATTTCCTGGTGTGGGACTGTACCTTTCTCATGGGTTATCTCAGCCAAGCCCAGGTGTTCCAGGAGTAGTGCATTGGAGGGAAAATCCTTCCTGGGTTTCAGTACTCAGATTACATGGCTGTGTTCAGTCTGTTGGAACTCTTCCCTCCCGGTTTTATTCCCTCCCTTTGCTGTCCCTTCCATGCCTGTGCCCCTTTGCCACGGGCATGGTGAGGCACACACCAGCACATCCCTGTGCCCATGGGTTGGATCAGGGGCTGTAGGCACAGCTGGGACAAGGAGGGAGGCAGCTGGTTGCTCATAGAGGTACCTGTCACCCTTCTTTTAGCTCAGCAAAGCTAAGGCAACAGCACCCCAAAATCACCAATTCAGGCTGTTCCTGTGAGCACAGCCCGAGTTTGGAGCTTCAGTCACCTTCCTGCTTTTAACGAGGTGTTCTGGGGCTGGAGCAGGGCAGTGCCTGTGCCTGGGAGAGCCTCAGCTGTGAGAAGCTGTAGAAGTTCCCCACCACCATCAGTGTCTGTGTTTCGGGCCACTCCTGTTCCCCAGTTCTGCGTTCTTTTGCCTGTTCTTAGTTAACTGGATTTCCCCGGATTGTCTCTCCAGGCAAAGAGTGTGTTGCTGTTTGTTATTCAGAATTCTGAATAGTTTGGGAACTATAACAAGGAGTGAGAAACTCAAACTCCCCTTAAAGGAAGCAAAGCACTTTTCTGTCTCCGGAGCTTTCTCTGATCAGGGGAATAAATCCATGTGTGCTGGGAGAGGGGTTGTTTTTCCTGCACTAAACTGAACCCGGAGCAGCCGGGGCAAAGCTGGGAGGCAGCGCGGAGATTGGCTGAGCTGTGGGATTTTCCAGCTGGATTTACATATCGCCCACTGCTCCGCATGCCTTTGTTTTTACATCACTGGGGAGCGATCCACACACGCACACACGTAGCGGAAGAGGCACTTTGGCCGAGGAAAAGCCTGTCCACAGCTCAGGAATTGGGCATGGTGGTGGCACCTTGCCGAGCTCTGCCGCTCCGGGATGGCCAAGGGTGAGTTTCCTCCAAGGAGAAGGGTTTGCTCCGGGTGCCGGGTGTCAGGCTGTCGGCAGCATTCCCGAGGAAGCTGCTCCCCTCCAGCAGTGAGGGAGGAGCTGTTTTCATCCCTCAGAGGAGAGCAGGAGGTACCTGGAGCCCAGAACCAGTTTGGAAGGGGGTACCTGTGGCTGTTCCAACAGCTGGAGCTCTGTTACACTGATTTTATCATCCTCCAGAGTGACCTTTGCAAGGGTGTGGAATGCTTGATTGCAGCAACCCAGCAAGTGTGTGCTGAGGTTGTCCTGGTGTTTCAGAAGTGGGAAATCCTCCATACTCTTTAGGCAGAGTTGTGAGCACAGAAGCCAAGTTTGTGAGGAGTCTTGCTGCCTTCCCTGGAATTCTGAGTCACCCTGGGGGAGAGTTTAATCCGTGGTTTTTGGTGGTTGTGGGACACTGAGCGGTGCTTCTGTCTCAAAGCTGTCAGTAGATTTGCCATGGTGGAAGTATCCACATCCCCTGATTTCTTTTGGAGTCAAGGATTTGGTGCTGTTTCTTCCAGGATCACTAATTTGATCGATGAGTGTTGGTGTCTGTGGGTGCCTCCTGCTTGTTCTCAGTGGCAAAGCCCAAGGAAACTGTACAAGAAAAGAGCACGTGACTGGAATTTGCTGGATGTTTTTTGTTTTTTCTGGAGGAGATGATGCATTTCAGCTGGATCCTTGAAGTGTTCTAGTTGCATCCAGAGGGCAGAGAAGAGAGTGTGTCATGAGGTGTCAAAGCTTTGAGGGATGTTGGGGGGAACAGGGGGTGGAAGTGATACTTTGTGCTTTTTGAGTCATGGTTATGGGCTCAGGTTTCCTATGACTTGAATCTGGAAGAATCCCATAGTGTGATGGGGTGGTTACAGCTTTCCCAGGGATGCAGTGCAGCCAACCATAAGGCAAAGGAGTTGGAAAATGCCTCAGCCATGGCACAGGAATCAGGGAATAAAGGAGAGAGGAGCTTTGATTGCTTCGGGTCTAGCAGGACTCCAGGAGAGCAGAATCCAGGTGAGATAAGCATTCCTCTGGCTTCCTTAGAAGAACAGAGGCCAAATTTCTTCATCCCCTAGTCTTTGCTGCTGCCCTGCCATGTCTTCAGGGGTTTTCAGTTGAGTTGCAGGCCCCTCTATCTGTCAGATTTGCAGCAGGGAGACCAACAGCAGAGCTGAGCCAGCCCACAGGACCCCGTGGGGTGTTGGCAGCCATTTGTTCTCTCTGTCAGACCACTGTGAGGAGCACCAGTTGTGGTGTGAGTGGTGAGGGTGACTGTTCTCAGCTTCTGAAGCATGATATCTTTCGTCAGGATCTGCCTTGCACAGAGTTGCAAGTTGCATTCCCTCCCAAGGAACTGCAGCAGGACTGAGATTTTTGCCCTGGAGGGGGAGGACGCTGTTGGTTGGTTTCAGGGCTTGGCTGGGGTTTTATTCTTTCTCCTTCACCAAATCCACAATTTAACAATGTGATGGTCTCAGAAGGGATCTATTCTTTGAGGGAGGATGTGGATGAGCACAAGCTGTGAGAGGTACAGCAAGCAGCTCTGCAGTGGCAGGGCCAACTTTTAAAGCACCTTTTGATTGAGGTCCTTGTGAATGTGCCCATTCCTGCCCAGCAGTGACTGAGGAGATGCTGAGCCTGCACAGGACAATTTTGATTGCAGGGTCAGAACTGTTGAGACCTGGGCTGCATAACAAAAATGGTGTTGTAGGTGGATCCTCTCAGGTTACCTGAAATGGAAGTAAAGCTTCAAATGTAGCTTTTATGTCATGGAACAGCACTGACTATTGGCCTCTGTTCTAACTTCTAATTTAATTTTATTTTTCTGGGAAAATTGAGGTTCTTCTTTTCACCAGAGCAATCACTTTTGATCCAGCTGTGGGAACATCTGAAAGTTACAGCTTCAGGTTTTAGCATGAAGTATTACAGATGTTCTCCTATCCCAAAGCTTCATTATCCTTTAGGAAAAGCATCATATGAAATGCTTTTCCTTTCTGAACTCCATTTGTTCAAAGGCATGGCAGTGTTCAAACAGCTGTTGAATGTGCTCTCCCAGTCCTGCAGGCAGTGCAAGCACTGGTAAAAGTAGCAGCAATTAAAAATATCCCTTTTATTTTTATTGATGACAACTCAGTACAATTATGGTCTCACTGTAAGACACTCAGAAAAGCTGGTGTGACTTATAAGAAAAACTTAAAAACAGTAAAAAGACTGTTCCACAGATTCATCAGGTGGAGGTGCCAGGTCCTATCAGTAAGGCTGAGCTTCTGTTCGTGTTTTATGTCCTTCCTGCACTGACTGACATCTGAAGAGTGTAAGAAATATCCTGCTGGGTCAGGTCTTTCAGATTTTAGCTCGTCTACATCCTCTTTGTCTCCTTAGTTTTGTGGGGTTTTTCATGAGTTCTTCACCACCAGCTGGCATTGACTGCTCAGAAGAGCTGAGAGAGGTGGTGATTTCACTGCTGGCTTTTATTCACCATTTTCACCCGGGAGCTGGAACGAGCTGACTCAGCAGTGGTGCTTGGGAACCATGGCCTGGTGTTCCCTGAGCTGAGGAGTGACCAGAGGGCTCCACTGTCTGCCTCTTGTCCAGTGTCCATCGAGGGGTGTCTGTTGAGAGGTGTCTGTCTCAGGGATGTGCTGCAGCTCTGCATTCTTAAACCCTGTGCTGTACAGGTCAGACCAGATGCTGACAGTCCTCGTCACCCTGCCCAGGTACACCTGAGGTGCTGATGGGCACAGAATAGTTAATTAGCCCATCAACACCCTGTGCCCTTGGCACCTGCCCTTGTCCCACGGAGCTGTCGGTGCTTTTGTCAGAGTATTTCTCTGGGGATGTGCCAATGCTCTTAGGGATGTGTAACCCTTCTTGTTGTGAGCACAGTGTTGTATGAGGAACAGAGGCTCGTGTCTTACGCCATCAATACCCAAGCTGTGAGATAAGGAAGTTCACGTCAGGCAGAGGCTGCTCCAGCCAGGGCAGGATCACTCAGGCCTGCCTTTCCCACTGGCAGTGCTCCTGCTGTGGGACAATCTGCCAGCCCAGCAGTTTTCTTGGGGGTGAATATCTTCAGAGAGAGCTGCAGTGGGCAGAGAGGGGAATTAGTCAGGCCACTGGTCCTGATTCTCCTGCCAGCTCTGAGGTGCAGTCTCAGGCTGATGTGTGGCTGATCCTGTTGGATCTCCCCTCAGCAGTGGGGAGAAGGAGCACTGTTTCCTCCTGCAGCTGCCTTTACAGCTACTGGTGGTTGGGTTTTTTCTTGCCTGGATTACTACAGTAGGATTTTGAGTCTCAAAAGCCTCAAAGTGATGTGCAAGCCCCTGTGATGTGCAAATGCTGAAACCTATCCTTGTCCTCCCTCACATCTGGTTTTGATCAGCTATGGGATTTCCTGAATATTGGGTCCCCACAGCTTCCTTTTTCCAGGCGAGATTTCCCCCCCCCGCCACCCCACCCTTTGTTTACTGCAAAAAACCACTGATGTTGCATGTTAAAAAATGTAAAAATTTAAGTCCAGGCAAGGAGCATCTGGATCACAGGCTGGGTTCCCAAGAGGGACACTCATCCTCCAGGCCTGGGAGCACAGGACAGTGTAGCTTGGCAGTGATGCCAAGCAGAGGTGCAGAGATCTGGCAGAGATTTTTGTGAGTCCTGTAGGAAGCTGGTATTAATGTTGGCACCATCAGCTCTTTTCTGCCTCCTTTTCAATTCTTTGATATCAGTTGGAAAAGATTCTCAGATGGAAAGGAAGGTGTGAGGAGCTTGTCAGACAATGCTTTGGAGAGGCATCTGCTCTGCTGAAATGCTCCTGTCTGTGGTGGGTGCAAGGGTTTGGGCTGAAATCAGATATTGCTGTGGCAGCTGGTGTTGTGCAGCCTGGCTGAAATTCTGCTTGACATTTTTTCCATTGCTCACATTCCTCTGGTCTCTGCTCAAGCAGACACAGCAGGCTCCCTGCTGCTGCTGCAGGTACCTTGCTCAGCCAAGCTGCAGGCACAGGTCAAGCTTATAAACAGGGAGTGGAAAATCCCTGTATTCCACATTGCCTTCCCCACTTTGGTTTTATTGGAGGTTCCCAGGCAAGGATTGAAGGGTCATTGCAGTGGTTCAGTGGCTGCAGTCGCTGTTTGTGGCACATCTGATCCAACCTTTAATGATATCACAGAACTCCTCATGCTGTCAGTTTATCCCCATTTTTGTTTTCCTTGTCTTTGAGTGTTTCCCGTTGCTTGAGTCTCCATCTGTTCCATCTGAAGGTGATACATACCCTGAAAATGAGAGAGAATGAAGCTCTGCCCAAGTCTCCAGACAGCCCATGATCCTCCATCAGGGTGGGTTTCCTCTCTTTCCAGCTGGGAATGATTGTTTGCCCTAAACTCCAAGAGGAATATTTGATATGCAAGGTTCCCTTAACCTTAACTGACATGGCTGATGAAGTGGGAGCAAATCTCTGCCCCTGCCTTTGGGTAGTGCAGGATCAAAATTGTGTGGGTAGGTGTTGCATGGATTCGTATCCCTGGAAATTAGAATATTTCTCTATTTCCACCTGATGATGAGAGGAGCAGAGTGCTGAATCCCTTTCCCAGAGGAGAGTGGTGAGCCCAGCTGTACTGCTAGATGTAGGGAACCTGTGGAGAGGGGAATTTTAGGGATACAAGTGTTGTTGGACATGAGATCATGCAGCCTTGAGACGAGAAATCCCAGGGAATGCGGCAGTTCGTGCCACTGCTCATGGAAGTACTTGCTTTGCTTAATTTATGAGCACTGCATCATCTATAGACCCCAGCTGGAGACCTCTCATCTTCAGGCTTTGTAGTTGAAGAGGGGAATCTTCAGGCTTGTGCAGAAGGGGGAATTTTTGCCAGGAGGAAGCTGAGAGCTCCAGTGGCTCATCCAAGGCTGCCAGAGGGAGAGAGGCTGAGTCAGTGGGGTTCAGATCTCCTGGGGCCAGTGGCCCAAACCCTTTGTCTGCCCTCTCCCACCCTCCAATTCCCTCTGCTCTCTCTGACCTCAGGAACATGGACAGGAATAAAAGGATCCCATGGCCAAAGCCAAACCTCTGGCTTGCTGGAGCTCAGCTTTAAACTCTGCAGGTCTCCCTGATGCTGCAGCACAACTCTGCTTCATTTCTGCTGCTTCTGAGACAGCTCCAGACTCTGTGCTCAGCATCTCCTCAGGGATCTGGCATTTGCAAGCAGCCAGGACAGTGCTGTCATGTGTGTGGAAAACATTATCCAGATCCCTCGTTTTCAGATGGTTTTGGGTTTGGTTTCAGGGTTTCTGTTTGTTTGGTTTTTCTTCGGAATTTTGGGGTTTTTTTATGTTTTTTGACCATTTTAGTTGTTTCTGAGAGTTTAGAGCTGAGCAGCAATGCCCTGCTCAGAATTCTGCTGTTGCTGGCTGCCTGACAGCTGTTGGATCCAGAGCTTCAGGGAAGTGCTGTGTCAGGCCCTGGGCA
Source organism: Sterrhoptilus dennistouni (assembly GCA_013397095.1). Classification (NCBI taxonomy): domain Eukaryota; kingdom Metazoa; phylum Chordata; class Aves; order Passeriformes; family Zosteropidae; genus Sterrhoptilus; species Sterrhoptilus dennistouni. The sequence continues at coordinate 319,094 of VWZU01016055.1, forward strand.
GAGCCTTGGCTGAGGACAGCCCGGGTGTCACCTTTGCAGTGTTTACAATGTGTGTGCAGGATGTGCCCAGCCCTGTGTGCCAGGGCTCTCCAGGGAGGTGGGAATCCCTGCACAAATCCCAGGTCACAGCTGCATGCTGGGAGCCAGTCTCTCTCTGAGCCTCAGTTTCCCTTTCTGTAAAGCGGAGAAATCACAGTGGTGTTTTTATGAAGAGCTTGGAGATCTAGGGCTTGTCACTCCCAGATAAGAGAAAACCAATTGCTAGAAACACCTGAGACACTTCACCTCCCCAATGCCAGGCTGAGCTTTGTCCTCTCTGAGGGAAACTCCTGCCTGAGCCAGGAGTACCTCTGTGTGATGGCAGAGGAGCTGCAGCTCCTTACTGAGGCTGTCCTGTCTCTGAAGGAGACTGAGAGCATCTTGTCAGATTTGCTGGGACAGCAGCATAATTGTGCCCTGAAGCAGTATCAGGTTTCAGCAGAGGTTAAAGAAAGCAAATTCCATGTGTTTCTGCAGATTATTGTTGTGGAATACTTGACTTTGCAAACTTGAGCCTAATGAGGCAGTGGAGGGAGAGAAATGAGGCTCTTATTAAAATATAATCATATATTTTAAAAATGCTGAACACTCAGCCAGGAATGATTTGAAAGAATCTGACTTTGTCCTCACCTCTTACTTCTGAAAATCCAGGTTTATGTGAGTTTAGGTAAACACTTGGGCTTTGTGCTGCAGGAGAGTGTTCTCTGAGCCCAGGAAAATACCCACAAGGAGCCTAACTCCCTTTGTGTTCTTCTTCTTCCACAGAGCAAGCTTCCCATGACTAACAGATGCTGGCCTAGATTATGAGCTCAAACAAGAACGCTCGCTACAATCGTTTCTCCAGTGGCACAACAAGCATCACTACTTCTGAAAACACTAACGGGGTAAGGCCACTGCTGGTGACACAGACAGGGGACAGGGCTGCTTCTCGTGTTCTCAGCCTTTCTTTTGAAATGGGGTGTTTTCTTGCCACTTAAAATCTCACTATTCACAGATAAAAGCTGGGAATGTGTATGCAGTATTTCACCAGCTCAGGCTAAGTCTGAAAGCTTTCAATGCCCCGACATTAATTTTTTCAACATTTCAGACAAGAATGGAAACAACTTTTGGGCCAGCCTTCTCTGCCGTGACCACCATCACGAAGGGTGAGTATTTCATGTGTACTGTGTGTGGCCCCAGGGTGGTTGTTGTGTTTTACAGATCATAAAGATGTTGGGAGAATCTCTCTGGTCATTAACCAGGTGTTGAGGGGCTGGGTTTGGTGTTATGCAGCCCAAGTGTCCTGACATGATGGAAATGAGCAGGTACAAGAATTTTCTTCCCTCAGGCAGACTGAGCAGTACCACTGGGAAGCCCTTGCTGAAAACAGAGTAGTACAACAGGCTTTGATACTGAGTTCAGCACCAAATCTTATTGATCCCTGTGATAGTCATCACCAATGCTGAAAATTTCCATCTTTTTTCTGTGCCTGACTGTGAGTCACTCTGGAGCTTTGGTGAAACTCCGTGGCCATTTTTAGCTCAGACTGGAGGGGATGCAAATGTCCCTGCTCATTTACAATTCCTGTGCCTTGCCCCTCAAAGCTCAGCGGGTGAGGGGAGCCTGAGCCCTGGCACGTGGGGTGAATGTATGAAAAGTCCTGGTGTCATTTTGGAATACAAGTATGATTCCTTTAATAGAAACAAAAAGACTTGACACTTGATTTTGATAAGGAAATGAACATCTGCCTGAGAAAAGTGTTTGGATTACATTTGTCCTGGACGCTGGATGGTTTTGGACTCCCAAATATTTACATTCAGACTTTTGTACATATTAAGAGTCAGTTACATGATCTCTATACAAATATTTCATATTTAATTTAACATGGCTCCCCTGTGCCTCAGGGATATCCAGACCTCCCTGGATTCAGGCAATTTTTATTTGTGACTGAGATACGTGGGAGTACAAAGTTTCCCTTAAATAGTATTTTTAACCTGTGGACCTGACAGAATATTATCTGTGTCTTTTCTGGGCAAGCTCTCAGAGATCAGGGTTGTTCTACTTGTGCTGATATGTCCAGTCATGAACCAGCACTGGAGAATTCCCTATTTTTTTCCTTTTCTAAGGAACAGCTACAGAGGCTGTCCCATAGCTTGGAAATGTTTCTGAGGAGCCTAAATGCTTGTTTTTCTTTTTTAATTCCCTTTAAAGCTGACGGGACCAATACTTTCAAGCAGCACCGTCGGACCCCGTCCTCCTCCAGCACCCTCACCTACTCCCCACGGGATGAGGACGATGGCATGGTAGGTGTTGTCAGGACCCTCCTGACTGGCTTAGCTGATCAGAAGTGAAATGGGAGGTGTCTGGAGCCCCTCTGGACTCCCCTGTCTCCCTCATCATTCTCTGTGTTACATGTGTTCCAGAGGCAGCACCAGCCTCAGCATTCCTGGCTGCTCCCAAGGTTGGTGCCATGGGGAAGCAGCTCATTCTGACCTGGGGCTTTAGGCTGGAGCTGCAGCTGCTGCTTTTTGCACTGCTTGAAATTGTTATGTGGGTCCAAAGCTGAGAACTACAGATCCCTGAGCCTCCTTATGAGGGTGTTCCTGGCTCTTGGGACAGCAGGAAACTGCCCCTGCCAGGGGTGGCTGGGCTGTGACTGGGGCCAGGCACTCTGTGTTGGATGGATCCCAGCTGGCTCTGCAGTTATGGCTGTAGAATCCATTCCTATTCCCACCTCCAGATGGGGCCTCTGACCACAGAGAGAGGGTTTGGAACCTGCAGATTGGGGTGTTGAACACTATGGGCTGTGCTGGGCTTCCCACACAAACCATTCCCGTGTCTCCCAGTGTCTTGGTGGTAAAAGCAGTTCCCAGTTTTGTATCCAGTTTTCTCACTCACTTCTGAGTAAGTTCCTTTTGGGGAATATAGTGATTCAACAGGCTCCAGGGTTAGCTGGTTGGAGAGAAATTAAATTAGCTAAATCAATTAAATCAAGAACAGCAACAGCAAAGCAAACCTTGATGAAGGGATGGACAGCTCCGAGGCTGGATCTTCTCTTGTCCCTGGTGCTCCAGCCACATCTCACAATCACAAGATCTGTTCAGATCTAAACATGTTAGTAGCAAACTTCAAATTAAGTACTTGTAGACTTAGTCAGGTTACAAGACCCAATTTCCAAGCCAGGCATAAATGGATCATTGCTGCTGGAGTTAGTGACTGGGGTCAGCAACAGTGTGGAGCTGCAGCACTTCTTAAAATAAATTTGACACCAGATTGCAAAGAATTTTATTGTCAGCATCCTATAAAGTTCCTTCTGTTGCTCAGAGATCTTGCTGTGTTTTATGTGATCCTGTGGAGGTTTTGTTTGTTGTTGGTCTTTTTTCTAACAAGTCCTTTGGAAATCTGCCTGGTGTCCTTGACAAGTGTAGCTCTCGAGCCCACCACTGACCCCAGGAGCTGAGCCAGTGTTCAGGCCACCCCTGGCTGTCAGCATGGACCCTGTGGGCTGAGTGCTGGGCTCACAGTGCCCTTTTCACGAGCTGGGCAGTTCTCACAGGGCAAAGGGGAGGATTTTTCCAGAGGAGGGGATGCTGTGAATATTTCATTTAGCCAGGTCTGATAAAGAAATTCCCTGACTCCTTTGAAAACCCCACTGGCACAGACTGGGGAGTGCAGCCAAGAATGGGGGAGATCTCTGCTGGGAGCCAGCTTCAATCCTCTTGGACAGTCTCAGCCCACATTCCCTGGAGTGTTAAATATTCTTTAGCAAAAACTGTGAGAGGATTAATGAGTGGTTCAGGAAGCAGCGTGAGGTGTTGACCAACCAGAACCACCTCTGTCCAGTTCTGCCTGCTGCTCCGGGCTGACTCACTAACCCTCTTAGGAAGCTTCATTTGCTTTGTCAAGAAATAATTTGGGATTTCCCTTCCTAGTCACTGAGTGTTGCCTCCTCCAGAAGCTGCCAAGGGCTTCTCAGCCATCAGAGAGACAGTTGGAGATGAGTCAGAGCCTTCCTGTGACCTCCACCACCCCTTTTTCTTTCCTTGTAAACCTCCTGTTAATGAAACAGAAGCAGAGCAGTGTGTTTGTGTACAGGGCAGGGATTACTGAGTGGCTGCTGTCATTCTTCCTGGACACAGTGCCACAGGTTCCTGCCTTGCTGTGCATGCAGGGAGCTGGAACCAGGGCTGTGCTGGAGCCTCCACCTGGAGGCTGCTTCTGTCACTGAGGTGATGGGAACTGCAGCTAAAGATTGAAGCTGAGTATTGGAACAATTGGATTCTATAGATGGAGGCTGCCTGGCTATCCAAAGTCTTGTTGTTTGCAGGGAACTTCACCTCTGAGCCAGAGGCTGGATTGAATTGCCAGCAGAAAACTGTCCTTCTTCCATCAGAAGTGCTTCATCCTTGGGCTGTTTGAAGGTGTGCCTGATGTTCAGTGCAGAAATGAGGTCTCTTGAGTTTTATCCTTATTTGGTTGGCAAAACCAAGGCTGCAGATACCCAGAGGGTCTGCCAGCATGCCCTCTGCCATTCTGTGTTGTCCCTACAGCCCAGAGGGGGTGAGGGATCCTTCTCAGCACATCCCCTTCTCTCCTGTGCAGTTACCACCAGTTACCATTACCCACACCAGGACACAGGGAGCTGAGCCCACAGTCTTACATAAACCTTCTCTGTCTCACACCCCTGCCTCCTGGGAATGCTGCAGTCCCCCTTCTCTGTTGGTGATGCTCACTGGATGTTGTTGGTGACAAACTTGCATTCCTGCAGAGCCTGCCTTTGCTGCCCTCACCCCCCTGTCCCCTCCAGAGTGGGAACTATGCACAGTCATTCTGGTTATTTTAATAATTTCTGCTACTAGTGGAGGAAAACAATAGAATGAATGGGTACACATAAAATGGATTTACCTCATTATAACCATTCCTCCTTAAGGTTTATGTATTTAGTCAATAAATATGCTGTCTTTAAGGGAAAGACATTTATGCTTTGGCTTCTAAGCAGATGCAGCATTTTTGAGTTCCTTGGAGCTCAGGATCATAAAAATGAAGCAGCAGAGCAGTGTGAGGAACCAGCAGGATCCTGGTCTGCTGTTCTCCTGCAGCCCATCTAGGCTGCACTGGGACTGCAGCATGCTTTGTCTCTGGGGAGGGCAGCAGCCTCTGAACCTCATCTTGCAGCTTTCATTGCTGAATTTCCTGCCAGCCCCACTGCCCTCATGCATTGCCTTTGTCTGTGCTTGGGTCTGCTGTCACCCACTTTGACCCAGGGCAGGCACACAGAGTGCAGCTCCCAAGGCTCAGATGGAACACAAGGAAAAATGTTTTTCTCGGGAGGTGCAGGACAGGAACTCAGCTGAGTCTGGTCCATGCAGCTTTCCCTGTTCCCTGGGCAGTGCCAGGCCTGACCTGGGCCAGGGCCAGGGAGAGTTGCTTTTCCAGTGGGCAGCCAGGGATCTCCAGAGCTCCTTCCAGCCAACACTCCTCAGGGCTAGAGACTGACAGAGGCTACAGCCAAGCCTTGGAGAGTATGGCACGTGCAGATGCTCATCCATCATGCCTTGTCTGAAGTGTCTGAAGCTTCTGGCTTCATTCTTCCCATTTCTTTGTCAGAGCATCCATTCTCCTCATTGAAGACCTTTATTCCTTCTCTCTGCACCTTTTCCATTCCACCAGCAGCATCTCTTGCAGAGTAACCCCTTCAGTGGCTGTGCTCCCAGTTGCACTGGATCCTCAAATCCAGTCTCCCCATGGTCTGCAGTCTCCAGTGGCACTTGGACACCGAATGGCACCTTGGCTACGTGCTGATGGTTGATATTCCAGCCTCGGAGACGTGCTGCTGGTTAATATTCCAGCAGCAGCACTGCCCCAAAGCCAATCCCAAGGCTGCTGTAGGCAGAAGATCTCTCTGGATTGGTGCAGGCCGTGTCCGCTCTGCTCTCCCCTCCCGAGCAGGAAGCGGCAGAGCCGGGCTCACAGAGAATTCAATAGAAGGAAGTCTCCACACTTACGCAAAGAAATTTGGCAGAAGTTAGATAGGGAGTGCAACAACAAGTGCTGCTGCAGAGATTAGAGACATTGCAGGAGCTGGAGCAGTCTCTGGGGGAGATTTACGGAGCTTTCCATGAAGGATTAATTCTTCCAGACTGTTGCTTTGCGGGTGTGCACGGTAAGTGTGCAGGGAATGCACCTTGGAGAAAGTGATGTGCTTGGAATTTCGATGTCAGCCTGGCTTAGGGAGTTAAACCCGAGTGACTCCTGTTTCTGGGCACAGTGCAGGGAAGGGCACACAGCAGCAGGGCCACTCAATGCAGCTGAGTGTTGTGGAGGAGGAAAACTGAACGTGAGGGCTTTTCCTGGAGTTTGGGGAATGATTTGCACTGACCAGAGCTGCTCTGTGTCCGCAGCCTCCCATCAGCACCCCACGCCGCTCCGACTCCGCTATCTCCGTCCGCTCCTTGCACTCCGAGTCAAACATGTCCTTGCGCTCCACGTTCTCACTCCATGAGGAAGAGGAGGAGCCAGTAGGTATTTGGGATTGTCTGAAGGAGCAGGATTAGGAAGCTCAGTGTCAAAAGAATAACTTAGTGGACTGTCGTGAGTACACAGAGCTCTCATGGGCAGATTTTGTGCCGTACCTGGCTCAGACTCCTGCTTTTATCTTTGTTTCCACCACTGACTTTGCTTCCTCATGTACCATTTCCCTGCCTGGAAAGCGAGGACAGTGGTGAGGCTTTTCTGCTTCCCAGAAAAACTGTAAGTCTTTGCAAAGTCCGGTGTGATTCCCTGCAGCAGGGCAGGGTGGGTTGCAAGGTTCAGGCTGGTGGTCTGGCCCCAGGCAGCAAGAAAAATACAATTCCCCATGGATTTGGAGTCCCATCCTCATTCAGGGCTGCTTGGCACTCCACAGATTTGATTGTAAACCCTGGGAGGGTGCGAGGAATTATCTACATGCTGGGAGAGGATACTTTTAAACAGAGCTTAGCTTGTGACAGTAACCAACCCCAAACTGGCTGAATTAAAGGTCAGGCGGTGTTCTGCCACTGATCTGGGATGAGAGTATAATTCATATTTAGGAATCCAGGGGGCTGTGTTTGCATTTCTGAGAGCAGCACACGATGAAAAGACAGAGTGAACTGCAGAGATTGATTGGAAATGCTCTGAAATGTGAGCATGGAGAGCCATGGTGCTCCTGGAGGACGTGCTAGGAGCCCTGGAGAGACATGGAACTCTGGGAGGATGTGCTTGGAGCCCTGTGCTGGCTGTCCTAGTTGGTTAACTAAACTGGATAGATGGCTCCATTGCAGCAGAAACAATGTTGTTTCTGCTTCCCATAGAAGCTCTGAAGGAGCCCTTCCTTCAGAATGCCTCAAAAGCACAAGAGTGCAGGCTGCTTTAAAATTGCTCTTAAGCTCAGGTTTAGTACAATTTTGACAACTCTGTGCTCAGGCCAACCAAAGACAAAGTCCCAGCCAGTGCAGCTCATGCAGTACTGGTGACTTGAATCATTGGCAGAGAAGTTGGTGTGTGCGGTTTGCTGTCAGGTGCTGATCCTGCCAGATGCTGGTGGCCCCCAGTTTGTGATGAGCCGAGGGTCTCCAGCCTTTCCCAAGTTCATTCTTCCCCTACTGGAAATCAGCAGATCCAGACAGAATTTTATGTTGAGACGATAAAAACCCTCAGTGTGCCCCAGGCTCCCTGAGGCTCACCACTGAGAGAATAACACATTATTCCTTCTGCAGAGCTGCAGGCTCTTGGTTTGGACTAATCCATGCTCTGTGTGTCCCTCTCTGTGCCCTGCAGGAGCCCCTGGTGTTTGCAGAGCAGCCGTCCGTGAAGCTGTGCTGCCAGCTGTGCTGCAGTGTGTTTAAGGATCCCGTCATCACAACCTGTGGGGTAAGGCAGGGCTCTCCCAAATACCCTGTGTGAGCCAGAGCCAAGCTTGGACTGTCCCCTCTGTCTCTCCCTAGGGACTGTTAAGCAAAACTAAGGCTTGCTTAAAATGGGGTGGCTTTTCCCAGGAGAGCTGTATTGTCAGCCACCCTGTCCTGGCCATCTTCAGTCTCCTTGTGGCTTCCATGAGGTTGAAAACTCCTCCTGAAGGGCTCTGCAGGAGCTCCTGGGCACCCCAGAAATGGTTGTGCTTCAGTTGTGAAGGAAGTGTTGCTTATAAAAGAAGAATGGCTTGAAGCTTCATTTAGTTAATGCTTGCAAAGGGATTTGAGATCCTCAAATGAAAGGCACGGGGTATTATGAATATTCTTCTGGATTCCATTTTACTGGGATTTAATAGAAGCTGTATATTATTCCTGTTTCTGTGCTGCTTGTGAAGAAAGATGGCTTTGAGATGGCTGTAATGCTTCTGACGTGCTTCTGATCACCAGGATGGGGCTGTAGCAACAGCAGCAGAGCTCAGAATTGTTTATTGCAGTGAGGGTGCTATTCCCCAAAAGTGGTGGAAGCTGGTGCAGTTTAGCTGCACCATTCCAGTAAGCAGCTCTGCACACAGAGACACAGAGATTTACTGGTTAATGTGGAAAAAGCCCCACTGCAGGAAGCAGCCTGGCTTCATCTGCAGTCCTGCTCTGGCAGCTCTGGAGGGAGCTCGGTGCAGCTGTGCCGGGCAGGAAAAGGCCATGGGAGCAGGGCAGCAGATAACAGCTCCAGAGGGGGATTCACAGGCCTGCCAAGAGCTGGCTCCCTGGCCAGGGAATGTGGCTGAGGAGGCTCCAGGGAATGCATGGGGCAGGATCAGGACCAGTGAAATGCTGCAGCCTTTATGTTCATTAGTGTGTTAGATTGTGTTTGCTACTTTGTCAAGTTAAACTGTCAGAACGGAGAGGGGAGCTATTTAAAGTGCTCAAATTTACAGAGCATTTAATGGGGTTACAAACCAGCTGTTCCATCTGCCTGACAGCAGGACAGGGCAGCTTCTGCTACCTTAAGAGGGCTCCAGAGGGATGGATGTGATGGGCTGACTGGGCAAGGACAGGGAGAGGCCAGGCTTCCCCTTCCCTCGAGGACTCCTTAGGAGGATGAGAGGAATGACACAGGCTACAGTGGAGGGTGAAACAGAGAAACTCTATGCAGATGTGGAGGGTAGAAAAGACTTGGATGTGTTCAAGAGCAGGCAGGATGGAGCTCTGAGTCCTGGTCTGATGGGAGGTGTCCATGCCCATGGCAGGGAGTCGAAACTTGATGATCTCAAAGATCCTTTCCAATCCAAACCATTCCAGGATTTAGTAATCCCATGAGTATCAGAGTGTTGCAGAACATGCCCCTGACTTTGGCTTCACCCCGATCATGACCTGATCCTGAATGGGGAGAGCATCAAAGCTCCAAACTGTGTGTTCAGTGCTCTTGGGAGTAGGACCTGTGCTTCACCCTGAGCTGCCTGAGCAAGCAGCTGGGGTTTGCCCTGTGGTGCTGACCTAAAATAGGCAGAACAGCTGCTGAGGCTCCTGAGCCACAGGCTTTGGTATCTCCCACCTTTCCCATCAGTAGCCACAGGGAATAATTTCCCTGCTCTCGTTTTACGCTGACGCTGCTGTTCCTTTCTCTCTGCACAGCACACGTTTTGCAGGAGATGTGCCTTAACATCTGGTGAGTACAGAACTGTTCTTGTGTGATGCAGCCAAAACACTGTTATTTTCTGGTTTGTTTGCTTTCACCTAAAGAGAAACCTGCTGAAAAACAAGCCTGTCAGTCAGATATGCCACTGCAGCAGTGAGGGGCTGGGGGCTGATCGTACACTCTGGAGCATGGGCACTGCAGAGGGGGCTGGGCCCTGCTCCTGGGCACAGGATGTTCTCAGATCCTGGAAAATGCAATGGATAATCCCAGGATAATACATGTCTCGCCTAGAGTTGACCCACTGGTTTCAAACTGAAAGCTTTCTGTGGCTGCCTGGATAAAGGACCAGAGGCCATGTTTGGCATCAACCCTTTCTCCCCCTTCCCCAGTGCCAGGGCTTTGGCCCCTGACTGAGCCCCACTGAGCTGCTTTAGCTCATCCAGCTCTTCCAGAGCCCTGGGAGAGTCCAAGCCCCTGGCTGCTGGCCTGGGCTAACCGGCTCCTGCTTAGGTTAGACTCTGGCTGCAAAAAAAGACTTTTTTTGGCACCAGCCTGTGTCCCTCTTGGCAAGCTGTTGTTCAGCACAAAGCCAAGCCATCGGCATTACCAGAACAGTGAGCCCTAAGGAGGCTCCCTGGGGAGTCCTGCAAAGCAGCAGCTCTTTCTGCCTTAAGATTTTTGTGTTCCATATGCAAGAGGTCCCTCTGCTTTGCATGTTAATCCCCTCACCGTGCTCTGCTCTATCAACCCCAACCCACAAATCTGTAGCAAAGAGCTTTGCAATTGCATTCCCCATGCCTGGAGTGTTCCATGAACAACTGGATGTGGCAGAGCTCAGTTGATGAGGTGGTAATTGGTCCAAGGCTTGGACTCAATGATCTTGGAGGTTTTTCCAACCTAGAGGATTCTGGGTTTCAGTGGTTGCTGGCAGCAGGAGCTGAGCCCAGTCCTGAGTGAGGAGCAGGTTATGGCTGGGGCATATGGTGATTTGTGCTCACTGCCTGTGAACACTCACCCTTCAGCTAGCACAAGGCAGTGTGGGCTTCTTTCATTGGCAGCTTCCTCAGATTGTTATGGATTAACATAAACTGTAACTTTTCCAAGCCCCAAGACAAACCCAAAGGTAATGCCTTGCAGACCTTGGGTGGGTATTCCTGGCCACACACCTAGGGGATTCAGGCAGAAAACCACAATTTCCACGCAGGGGCTCTTGGAAACCCCAGTGCCCTGTCTCAGCCCTCACTGACTGTGTCACTCCCCCTTCCCTTGGCAGAGAAGTGCCCCGTGGACAACGCCAAGCTGACGGTGGTGGTGAACAACATCGCGGTGGCCGAGCAGATCGGGGAGCTCTTCATCCACTGCAAGTACGGCTGCCGGCCCGCCGCCAGCAGCAAGCCCACTGCCTTCGAGGTAGACCCCCGAGGCTGCCCCTTCACCATCAAGCTCAGTTCCAGGAAGTGAGTGCTTGCTGCAGCCTGCAGCCTCTCCAGGGACAGGGCTGTGCCAGCCCTGAACTGCCCTGGGGCTCCTGCCAGCCGCACTCTATTTGGCTGTGCCAGGGGGGTGGGCAGGATGGCTTCAGGGGACCGTGCAGGTGGAGGCAGGTGGGCTGGTGGCAGGGGAATGAGGCTGTTTTCTGCTCCCTGAGTGCCAGTACTGGGACAGGGGGTGCATTGTGAGTGCAGCCACCTCACATCTGGGATGAAACTCCATAGCTGTGGTCAAGAACTTGGGATTCTTTTTGTGAGGGGAATTATCTTGGTTATATCCTGTGAGTTTGAAGTCAATCTCCCTCCCCGTCCTAACTGCATTCCCTGTTTTCCCTGCCCATTGCCTGTTGTTGATGGCTGCCTGAAGGCTCAGCCCATCAGCTGCAGAAGTAGATGTGCCCTGTGAAAATGTGGCCTATTATTACTCTCAATTTTCTGTACAAATGAGAATTTAAAGCTGGAATTGCAGTCTGAGAGCAGGAGGCTTTGGATCATCTGACAGCCTCACAGGGCTGGTTTGCTCCTCTCCTGATGATCTGTTGTTCCCATTAATTTTTGCTTGTTGCTGATTTTTCCCTGCTTTTTTTGCTTCTCTCCGTGAACAGGGATCATGAGAGCAGCTGTGATTACAGGCCCGTGCGCTGCCCCAACAACCCCAGCTGCCCTCCCCTCCTCAAAATGAACCTGGAGGCTCACCTGAAGGAGTGTGAGCACATCAAGTGTCCCCACTCCAAATACGGGTAAGGAGCTGATGCTTTTCAGTGTGGGAGCTGCACTGAGCTCATTACTGAGCTGCTTTTTGGCTGCTGCAGCCTTGGGGTGGCCCCGAGGCCTCTGAGCAGCTCTCCCCAGTGCGTTGCATTGGCCTGAGGCTGAGCTGGGGGTTTCAGGGATTGCAGGAGGCAGCCCCAGAGCCTCTGGGTGGGGACAGGCAGGTCATGGTGCCTGGTGAGATGGAGGGTTGAGTGCACAGGCAGAACATGTGGAGGAGAGTCAGAGCATGAAGAGAGGGGGATGAGGATGAGAATAATTTGAGCTCCATGGCAGTGTCTTGCCAAGCAGGCCTTGTCCCAGGGCAAGGGAAGTGCTGATCCACCTCAGAGGGTTCCCTGTCACCTGAGCCCCAGGGCAGCCGCTGCTTGGGTTTACTCTTGCAGGAAGAGGGTTCACAGAAAGTTCTTCCAGCACAGGCACAGGCCAGTGGTGGAGTCCCCATCCCCGGGGGATTTCAGTGCCATGTAGATGCGGCACTTGGGGACATGGGTTAGCAGTGGCCTTGAGGGAATGAGTGGACTCAATGTTGGAGGCCTTTTCCAACCTCAACAATTCTATGATTTCATGATCCTAAGCCATGTCTTGGCAGAGGCAAAGCAAGGCAAGTCCTGGCAGAGCAGCCCTGACTCTGTGCCGTGCTGCAGGCCAAAGTCAGCATCTGCTGAGGTCAGCTGCAGTTTTTTCCACTGGTTTAGATGGCTCTTGGTGAACACAACAAACTGATGCCACACTCTGTCTCCTGCCCGAGATCTGCTTTTGCTTGCAACTTCCCAAACAGACAATCCAGTTTGGGGCCAGTGCCCTGGCTGGAAGAATGGGAGCTGCTCGGCCTCTCTTGTCCTGCCGTTGCCTCTCCCAGCAGGATCATAGAATCATTAAAATTGGAAAGGACTTCCAAGATGATCAAGTCCACCCTTTGAAGGATCACGAACCACAACATCCCTGCTGCTGGCAGGAGGAGCAGGACAGCTGGGGACCTACACAGGCCTTGGAGCTCCCCTGAGGAGCCAGCTGAGCAAGGAATCTCCACGTGAGCCCTGCTCCAGCCAGCATCTGCCTTCCCTCCAGGTGCACGTTCATAGGAAACCAGGACACCTACGAGACCCACTTGGAGACGTGCAAGTTTGAGGGTCTGAAGGAGTTCCTGCAGCAGACTGATGATCGCTTCCATGAGATGCAGGTGGCAATGGCCCAGAAGGACCAGGAGATCGCCTTCCTGCGCTCCATGCTGGGGAAACTCTCTGAGAAAATCGACCAGCTGGAGAAGAATCTGGAGCTGAAGTTTGGTGAGTGTGCACACAGAGAGCTGTAGGGGCAGGGCAGCTTTTGGGTGGTGCATTGCAGGGTTGCTTTCTCTGCTGACTGCAGCAATGTGTTCTGAAGTTGGAAGGCACTGGGTGCCCTCTGCCTGTTCCCTGGGATGCCATCAGTGGCTCTGCAGTGACTCTGGGCCTGTCCCTCTCTTGCAGATGTGCTGGATGAGAATCAGAGCAAGCTGAGTGAGGACCTGATGGAATTCCGCAGGGATGCCTCCATGTTGAATGTGAGGACTGCCCTGGGGTAGAGTTACCTGGCTCTGCTCCTAGCTGGGTTTCTCCTGCACTGGGGGGAGGCTTTGGGGAGAGCCTTCTGCTCCAAAACCTGGGCCTTTTACAGGGGCATTGTCCCCTTATCCCTGCCTGCAGAAAGCAGGGACATAGACAGATCCAAGCAGTCTGGTGAATTGCAGAGTGAGGACAGTATATTCTGAGATGTATTTCTGGGCCTCTCTGAATACTGGAGAGTTTAGTGCAGGTCTGAGGTGCTGTCAGAGCCCTGTGGTCTCTGGAGGGAGGTGACAGAGGGATGTGGTAGTCACAGAGTGGAGCAGAAACCTCTGCTCAGAGGATGAGTCAGCTGCTGAGGAAGGGCCCTGTGGGAGTCAACAAGACAAGAGGGGTTGTAGCAGTGGAGGGGACAGTCCTAAAGCCATGCCCAGGCCAGGCTGGCCTGGATGGCTCCACAGCTCCCACAGCTTGTTGTGTTTTTCAGGATGAGCTCTCCCACATCAATGCTCGGCTCAACATGGGCATCCTTGGATGTGAGTATCCCTGCTGTCCCCATTGCCTGGGGCTGGGTGTCGGGGATGCCCAGGGGGCTCCTGGATGCTCTCACAGCTGTGCAGAACAGCAGCCCTGCTTTCCCTCCCTCACCTGGCTCTCCTTTCTGCAGCCTATGATCCTCAGCAGATCTTCAAGTGCAAGGGGACCTTTGTGGGCCACCAAGGCCCTGTGTGGTGTTTGTGTGTGTACTCCATAGGAGACTTGCTCTTCAGTGGCTCCTCAGACAAAACCATTAAGGTAAGAGCTTCCCTCTTCCAAGCACCTTCTGCATTTGCACATGAAGCCATGGAACAGAAGCTGAGTTCATTTGTGGGCTGGGGAGATGTCACTTCCAAAAGTTTCCTCCAAAGAATCAAATGATTCGTTGTGATTATAGTTGGACGAAATTCTCTGCAAAGAAGCATCATGTGCTAGTGAAACTGAGAGACAAACAGAGATCTTTGCAAAGCCCTGATTAGAATCTCATTCCTGCAGCTGCTGGTTTTTCTTTATGTGACATTTAGGGTATTCAGGACTATTTCAGCTTCTGATTTTATGTTCCTTTGTTATAAAAAAAAGTCATCTTAGAACAAAACATTTGTCCCTGATCCAGTGTGTCCTTTCCCTATTTTATGGCCTGTTTGTTTTTCTTTGTCCTGTTTGCAGTAACTCAGACTGACAGCACTGCCCTGGTGCAGCCTCAACAGCCCTTCCTAGTGTCACCGTGGTGGCTGCTGGTGGCTGCTGGCCAGGCTGGGGACCCTAATGGGCTGCCATGACTAACCTGCCAGGAGCAGAATTTTGGTTTAGTTTCCTTGGTTTAAGATCCACGTGGAAGGAAATGGATATTGCTGTACTTTAGGGAAGGAAAGCAGATTTCTCCCCTGTCCTGGCTGCTCTGGGCACCACATTCCCACGTTCCTCTCAGGGGAAAAGCCTTTGCAGTGGCAGAGGAAGCTGTGCTGTGCCACTGGAGGCCTGGGATGGAGTGGGAAGTGCTAAAGCAGGAGCCTGAGAGCTGCTCCTTTGTCTCGATGTGTTGTGTTGGCATAGGCAGAGGGAGGCAGAGCTGGAGCAGCTGATTCCTGCTGCTGGCCTGTGTCTCATTAGCTTCAGCCTGACCCTCTGCAGTCCATTAATTCCCTTTGCTAGCCAAGTCTGCAGGCCTGGGCCAGTGCCCAGGTGACAGCCAGCCTGTTTCTCCTGTGGGTGCTGACATCCCACTCCAGCCTCTGCCTTGTGTTTTCTGTTAGGTGTGGGACACCTGTACCACATACAAGTGCCAAAAGACCCTGGAGGGTCATGATGGAATTGTGCTGGCTCTCTGCATCCAGGGGTGAGTGAGGACCTGGGGAGGGTGGGGACAGCCCTGGGGCCCCTGAGCATGCCCTCACAATTCCCATCCTCTGTCCTGCATGTGCCAAATTAGGCATGAGAGGTGCATCTTGCCTCTTTGCTCTGGAAAAATGGACAAAGAGCGTGTCTCTGTGGTCTCCCCCATGTCCTGGTTTCCTCTCCTGGTCACCAGTGGGGTGCTTGGCTCCCTGCTTCAAGGGCAGCCTGGCCTCCCACAGGAACTGGGGCTGTTCTGGGGTGGGTGTGCACAGCCTTGGCCCAGTGAGGCTGCAGCTCCTGTCCCTCCCAGTTCCTGGGGACAAGCTGGGTTGGACCCTGCACATGGCACTGTCCCTCAGTGACCCCGCTTTGTGTCCTGATGTCATTGCAGGAACAAGCTGTACAGTGGCTCTGCCGACTGCACCATCATCGTGAGTATGGGGCACCCTCAGCCTGCTCTGCAGCAGGGACTGTCCCTCCTCTGACAGGGCTGTGGGATTGATAACCCTCTTGTGCTGGATCCACTCCTGGCTGGGGCTGGGGGGTTTCCTGCAGGCTGGATTTCCCACTCCCTGCTCCTGCCTGGGAGCAGGAGGCTGGTGCTCTGAGCTGGGGCAGGGTGGCCTGCCTGGCCCCTCATGGGTGCTCTGCTTTGATGGGTTTGACAGTGCTGGACTTGATCTTAGAGGGCTTTTCCCACCTAAACCATTCCATGATTCTCATTTGCAGGTCTGGGATATTCAAAACCTGCAGAAGGTGAACACGATCCGAGCACACGACAATCCTGTTTGCACTTTGGTCTCCTCACACAACATGCTCTTCAGTGGCTCCCTCAAAGCCATCAAGGTGCAGCTCCAGGGCTCCTCTGGGGCTGTCTGGGGACCAGACTCTTAGGCAGAAGTGTCCAAAGAGGAAGGAAGTGGCATTTTGGCCTGTAGGTGACCTTGTTGCTAAGGTCTCTTGAGCTACAGAGCAGCCAGCACTGCACAGGTTTAGCCCATGCTTTGTGCTCAAGGGGAAGCTGTTCTCTGGCTGCAAAAACACTGTATTTCTTCCAACTCTGTAAACCTGAGGCTGCAGTTGGGGCATCCTGGCAGTTCCTGAGCGTGTGTGTCCTCAGGCCCCCAACAGACCTGCCCAGACCATTGGGAATTGTGTCTGGGCTCCAGAATTGGCTGGAGATTCAGGCTGCCTGTTTTGAAACTGCCTCCAAAGGATCTTGAATGTGCATTCACTACCTAAAACATGCAGAAATCAGGAACAGCTTTTCAGGCTGCCCTTTAAAGCCTTGGCTAGGCTCCCGTGGTTCTGCTTCCAGCTCCTGGTGAGACAGCTTATGGGCCCATCCATCTGTAAGAGGACTCTGCTCTTTTCTTTATCTGGGGCCTGGAGTGGTTCAGCTCTGGAGAGGGCTCAAGGCTGGGGCAGCCACATAGCACAAGGACAATCTGGGGCCTTTTGGGTTTGTCATGCCTGGCCACTTCCTGCCAATGAGCCAAGCAGGCTCAGAGTGGGGGTAGTGAGATCTGCCAGTCCCTGTGTGCCAGGGGTGGGAGAGAAGCTTTGTGGGGGTGGAAGTGCAGGGCAGTTCCTTGCTGCAGCTGTGGTTTAGGTTTTGCAGCCTGTGGCTTTGCTAGGGGAGGGTCTCTGCCAGCGATAATGCAGGCTCCAGGCTGGCTGCTCCCTCAGGGATTGTGCTTCCTCAGCAGTTACTGGGTTTTATTGGCAAGTCAGTGGGATCAGGCAATTCCCATCAGGCAGGGGAGCTGGCACAGGGATCCCCCCAGGAGCTGTGAGGGCCTCGGGCAGGGTGAATACGATAGGTGGACACTGCTGTCCCTGTCCTGCCCAGCCCCAGTGAGATTCCTCCTCATATGTGTGTGTGTGTCCCTGCTTTCCACAGGTGTGGGATATTGTGGGTACTGAGCTCAAGCTGAAGAAGGAGCTGACAGGTCTCAACCACTGGGTTCGAGCGCTGGTGGCTTCCCAGAACTATCTATACAGTGGATCTTACCAGACCATCAAGGTGGGTCCCTGGCACTCGTGACACCCTGAGCCACCTCTCCCTGTTTTCTCTGTGCTCTGAACTGAGGCAGCAGCACCAGAGGCAGCTGCTGGGATGTGAGAGCTCTGCTGACATGTGGGACTATCCTGTGCTGAATTCCATCTCCGCAGGCTGGGCCTCGGGGGCTGCTGGAGAGGCTCACTGGGATAAACTGGGGCCTCAGCTACGGCGCCTCGTGGCTGCTGCAGCCTTATCTGCACTGACACTCCTGGCTGATAACGGGGGAAGGTCACTGTCTGGCTGCAGAGTGACCATAAATCCCTGTGAGGGTTCCCACTGCCCTCCCTCCTCTGTGTTGGCTCAGGTTTTGATGAATAGTTCACCTCTCAGCATCTGGGGGACACAGGAAAACTGGAAGTTGCCCTTCTTCAGCGTTAATGAATCTCTGTTAATTTGTCTGCCTTGGGTTTTAGTGCTATCAAGGACTGGGCTGTGTGTGTACATGTGTGCAGTCACGCACAAAGGGTGTGAAGTCTCCACACATTTCCAGCCTGGATATTTAAAGTTGGGCAGCTAAATAAGATAACGGGGATTTGCTCTTCAGTGCTGAACATTCCCAGCTGGGATAGGTTTGTCCCTTAAGGTGTGATCTGAGCACAAGGGGAGCCAGGCTGACTCTGTGCACAGCAGAATGGCTGCAAGGGATCTCCCCTCTGGAGAAGGGTCTCATCCTGCCTCTGCTCTCTCAGATCTGGGACATCAGGAACCTGGAGTGTGTGCATGTGCTGCAGACATCGGGAGGCAGCGTGTACTCCATCGCCGTGACCAACCACCACATCGTGTGCGGCACCTACGAGAACCTCATCCACGTATGGATCAGCTGCCAGGGCTGCTCGGCTTGGGAGTGGGGACAGGGGCTTGGGGATGG
>VWZU01016056.1:0-18099 GCA_013397095.1 Sterrhoptilus dennistouni
GCTCCACCCTGGTCTCACCATGGGCGGCAGAGGAATCCCGGCTCTGGTGCCTGGAGCACCTTTGCCCCTCCTTTCCACTGACCTTGGTGTCTGAAGAGTTGTTCCTCTCATGTATTCTCACTCCTCTGGGCAGTACTATATCTGTGCTGTAACATTTTTTCCTTTATCACAGAGACTCTACTACCCTTGTCTGATGGGTAGGCTCAGACTTGGCCAGTAGCAGGTCCACTTTGGGGGTGGCTGTCACTGTCTCTGCTGAACACGAGGGAAAGTTCTACCTGCCTCTCAAAAAAGCTATCCCTGTAACCCACCCCTCGCTTCCAGGTCCTGTCAACCCAGTACAATTGAAAAAAATTACTGAAAGTGCCAAGGATATTTTACTAGAGTTCATGCTGGCACAAATTAAATTTCCCCATTATTATACAGTCAGAAATTATATGATAACCTTCATGCAAATCCTACTAAAATTTGCCTTCAAGAAAACAGAAAATAGGGGGAAATTAATTTAAAAAGTGCAAATTTTGGAATAATGAGCCTGATGAAAATGCAGGCTAAGAACTATCACAGAAACCTGAAGCATAACAGATCCATAAAGTCTGTTGGAGTAAGTAGTATGAATTTTCTCCCCTTCTGACTAACCTAATAGTGGGCTATTAGGAAATAAGGTTTGTAATGAGAGGTGTAAGAGAAGAAGAAAAGAGAGAAAAAATACAGGTTTTTGTAATAATAGACTTTGTAATAATTTTTTTCAATAATAGATTAACTACAGTAGAAAAAACGGGGTTTCTCCTTTTTTGTCTCAATCCTTTGATTAATAATAAAAATGAAAAACATGTTTTTATGAACTAGAACTTCTGTTGTAAAGTGTTCCATATTTTCAAGTCTAAACTATTCTGGGTACTTATATTATGATAATTTTAGTAATTAGAATGGTGGGGTTATTTTCGTCATCGAACTTGCTTACCTGTATTGATGGATTTTAAAACAATGGTGCACATGATTCTTCTTTATTATACATGGTGTATTATTTTTAACAAGAAGCACCAAGCCAATGCACACAGGAGTGCTACATTCTTGATGCAGAAAATCCATTGTATGTGGACTTGCCACTCCTAATTATGGCAAATAATACTACTTGGTTGTCTCTAATAATGCATTAAATTGACACTTTCATCATGTACATATTCCTCAATGCTCAGGAGCTTTTACGTTTGGACAACATCTATAAGGGACAGAACAAAAAGTAATACTGAATTTTTTAAATAATGTAATTATGGAAGTAAATGTCTTGGCATTATCTGGAGTCTAGTCTATAGCACTTTATTTGAAAACAGATATTCTAGACATTAATCTAGATCTAACTAGATTCTAGATTCTAGTGTGGTGAAAATGAGGTCAGATAAAATCATGGGGGTGGTGGAGAAATATTAATTTTAAAAAGTGAAAAAGGGAATTATTTTCCCCAGAGAAACAAATTCAAATCCCTAAAGGACAGAAAAACAGCCACAAATAATGGCTATAAAAGAGCTGGGAAACTATATCCCTCTTTCTGTCTTATAAGAATATGATAATCATTAATGTAACTCAAAGGAAGTAATTGCAAAAAAGAAAGAATCAATACTGGTTTTTTTAGCAATGCTATTACTTAATTAATACTATTCAATTCTGCAAGTAATGGTTTAGAATTAAATTGACCTAAAAAAGGAGGATTTTAGGTGGAATAAAGTCCCACAGTTAGGGAAGCAAGTCATTTTTCTCTTCTTCATGTAGGGAGTGAATCTTTCCTTTTTTGGATATTCTAGCAAACTAAAAGAGTTTTCATACCTTCAGCAAAGGGACGCAGAGTCATTATCTGGTGGAAGATATGGCTCTAAGTGTGTAATACAGAATGGAAATATTTGTATTCTAACATTATCACTTCAGAAAATGGAAAATCACTGGGGTTTCATCCTCACTTTTGAAATTCTTGTCACTGTTGCAAAGTTGTCTTGAGGAACATTTTCACACAGCTTATCTTCAAAACTCTATATCCCAGACAGGTAGGGGAAAAAATAAATCACATAATATACTCCTTCTTTTTGTTTCTTTCTGTTAAACTTGGCACTCTCCACTGATAAAAATCTGTTAGCATTTCAGCTGAGGGTCTGCAGTTTGTGCACCTGGTTCTTAAGAGAACTATAAGTCTTTCATAACGACAAATGTGCCTTTTCTGCATAGAAGGAGGAAAATAGATTATTCCCTATGACTGTCTTCAGAATTATTGGCATAAACACAGTAGTGTTGCCTTTGTACTTTGACTTCAAAGTTTCAACTTTTCCATGTAATCTTTTTAATACATGGGCCTCCCTACAATCTGTCGAGTTTCTTTCCTACCCTGTTTTGCGTCTCCTGTTCTGCTTCCTCCTCCCTGTTTACCCACAGCCCACTCTGTCGTAAAGCTTAACATACTCTCTAGATTTTCAAGATGTTCTGTCTATTAATCTTTCTATAGCTCTTGTGTTTATTTGGGAATATGAGTTCTACAGGTGAGGTGCTATTTTGCCAGTGACATATTTTTCAAATTATCATTATTAAAAGTAAATTTCTGTGTCTTTAAGAGAGAAGACATAAATAGGTAAGTGGAATACTACTTTTATCCAAAAATCGTATTGTAACACATCAGAGACCACTGTTAGTGAATTTTCAAGTGTAGCAATATGAAAAAATGTATTTATTATCAGTATTATATTTGAAAACATTCACCAAAAAAAAAAAAAAGTTAATCATTAACGCCAGTAAGTCTTGCTGTTTTCATGAAACAGTAAACTTAGTTGGCCTATTCTGTGACTTTGTTTAAACAACCATTTTGGGTTCTGTAATGTAATCTGCAGCTGTGTAAACAATGGTGTTCATAAATACAAGTCTGTTCATTTGTCATTCAGCCTGCACTAACTTTTTCTGTTTGCATGAGCAACATGGTGGCATGAGAACACAGAAGATTTCTTCTGTTCATACAGTTGTTAAAACCAGAAAAAATATCTTTCCTGGTTTGCCCTGTAATCACATAAACATCCTATCACAAATAATTCCATTCAGGCATTTAAAAACTCTACAGTAAAATATTAGTTGTCATATGTTATCAAGCATAGGAATAAAACCTTTCCTTAAGTTGTCTTAAGCTGATAGTGCTTCTACAGTAAGGGAAAAAAAATCCATTTCTGTATTTTAAAGCTTTTATTTCTTTCCTCTCTTCAGATGAATTATTTTTAGCACTTTGTGAAATAATTGCAATTGCAATTGTTATCATCAAAAGTTCTGAAGTAAACTGAAGGGGAAGTGGCCTAAATATAACACTTTGTACTATGATAATGGCTATTCTAGAGACCTGACAGTTGTGAAACACATGAATGATTAGATAGTTTCTTGTCTAGTGATAGTATGTTTGTTCTTTGGGTATGCTGGGTGTAAATCAGCAAAATCAGGATCAATATGCATCCAAGAACACTCTTTTTCCTCGTCATAGTTACTTCACCTATTTATTAGACCCTTTTCACAGCATAACTCTGAATGAGCATGATGAGAATTTGCCTGTATTTTTTTTCTTCCACTCTTCTGAAGGTAACAGCTTACTCTATGCTTGTTTTCTGGCTCCTGTAAGCTTGCTTCCACATATGTGGTATTCTTAGCTCTTGGATTTCAGCACATTCCTTCAGAAATACACATGTACTTGCATGTCAGTGTCAATTAGTAGCACCTGGAATGCTATAAGGAATTCTACAAGGAGTATGATCTACATTAAAGTTACTCTGTCAATGTCAGTTCCATAATGCTTCATCATTACGAATAAGCAAACCAAGTAATAAAATTTCTATTCACTGATAGTGGAGTTTCTAATCTGCACTCAGATTTCTAAGTGAACCTATTTCCTTTATACCTCTGAATATGTTTACACAACTATCAACCACTAAAATTCTTTCCCTAATGTGGGAAAATATAGACCCATGATTGACACAAGACTTATTTGACTGGAATTTATATATTACCTTACCTAGGAATTAAAATTTTCCAATCAAAAAGTGCCCTTTTTTATCTTGAGACAGTGTTCAGTACACATGCCATTGCATTTCTTCAATAATTTTTCTACAGCAGAGTAGTTTTCCAGTTATGGTCATTTCTTTTTTCACTATCCTGTAATAAAGGTCACTTTGATTTTGACAGTAGTGCTCCGGACTCAAAAGAAACCTTGAAGTGTTTCTGGTTTTGGTGTGGAGTAAGCTCTAAAACAACCTGTTACTGTTAAAGTTGCTTCTAAGGGGAGTTATTATCACTGAAATAGGTTAAACCCTCAAATGCAAATATTCTTCATAAACAAGTTTGTAGGCTGATCTTAAGACTGGAAAAAGACTATTTATTTTAGTTGACCTCTATTTTTGTTCACTGATTTTAAGGCAGATGAGAAATGCAGTGAGGTAGACAGATAAATTGCAAAATTTTAAATGTGTGAGTTGATGAGATGATTCATTCTGTGGTAATGCCACTTTTTGACTTCCTAAGAAATTTCCACAGTTTTGTTCAGAGGCAATATGTATTGGCTGGTCTAAACACCTGCAAAAGATTTACACAACTCTGGCTGCCTTTCTTGACACAAGCCAGAAAATAGATGTTTTTTCAAACTCTGAGAACAGATGAAGCTACAGATGTAGCCCATTACAGTCATTACAGGGGTGCAGGAAATACTGTGACGTACTGTGGAGCACCTGCAGTACTACCATTCTATTTCCATGTCTCTTTGTAATCCAAGGTACAGCTGCTCAGGTCTGGAAAAATAGAATGGATTAGGACTCTCATTACCCTATAAGCACGAGAGCAGGCTTCAGTACATACCGCAAGTAGCTGGTTTTTAAAGATTAATGTTAATTCAAGAGCACCTTTATTGAACTTCAATTTCTGAGCATGTATTTGCTTTCAACCTAGATTGTGGCTTTTAGTATAGATTTTCTTATTCAGTTAAATAACGGGTTAGTTAATCAATACTGTACTAAAGAATCCCAGATATAATGTCACTGAAAAAACAGTGACCTAAGTACTCAACCTCTCATTTCTTCTGAAGCAGCTTCCTGGATACTAACTGTTGCTTTGATTTGCCACGCCAGCATCTTTCTCTTAGGAACAGAGAAGATAGTGAAGAGAGCAAAGTAAGTTTATTTATAAGGAATAAACAGCAAATGTGTTAGTTTACTCTAGGAAAGCTTACAAAATCACATATACGCATATAGAAATGGAAAATTTTTGTATTGAAAGGTAACCCAAGTAATTAGTATATCAAAATTCAAATAATGATGTCAAATCACATGCCACAACACACAGCATTATGAAATATTTACTATACAAATATTTGAAACAAGTAGGAAAAACATGAACTAATATCCTTTTAGTTTAGAGAAGTCAAAATATTGATCAGTTGTAAGTTTTCACATTACAGTCTTGTTTTCACCATGGCAGCTGCTTTGGATGAGCTGCTGCAGAGTGCAGCAGTGATTCACTGACCCAGGCCTGAGCCCCAAGAGTGCTTCCCAGTCCCAGGGCCCTCTGCTCCACTGATCTGACACTCCAAGTGCTCACTGCAGCCAGAGGAGGGTGTGCTACACTGTGGTCTCCAGGCTTGGTGCGTTTTCGTGGTCTGGACACATAATCCGGAGGGCTACTGGATAAATGTAAATAAATCCGTCTGGAAAGACACTCTTCCTAGCCCTTAATGTTTAAAAGACTAAGTCTTCTTTAATGAATTATTGTTTGTTCTGTCTCCCTGTTTGTTTTTTTGTTTTCCCAGAGGAAACCTTCATGGTAACATAGTGTTTAGTAAGGAACAAATTTAGCAGTCATAAATCTCTTTTTATGGACAGCCAGTGCCAATTAGCAGATTAAGTTAAATTTAAGTGCATTCATATTCAAATTTCTCAGGTAGAAGTTATATAAGTTTAATTTAGAGAATAGTTTACCTTAATGCAAGGCAAATCTCTGTTTTTCTGAGTCCCTGCCTATGTCTGTATCTGTGTCTATCTTATTATGTGTGTATTTCATTCACAAGAAACTACCTTATGCAAAGTCAAAACCTCCACCACCAAAAGATTTAATTTCTATTTTCATTATTGGCTCATTCAGAAAGTGGTTCTGTTACTTTGATTATTACTTTAAATTAAAGTTATTATTTTAACTGCAGAAACAAATATATTTAATCTAAACGATTAGTGAACTATGTCCATATATTTGTGTGGCACAGCTTTCTGTGAAATTGTATATGTGAGATTGTTTCTGGATGTTTTTCTGTTGGCATCATACAAGAAGTGACAAAACTACCAATTGTAAAGAAACCAAAAGGTTTCTTTTTGATTAGTAAAAGAAAAATAAAAGTTTAAATTTATTTTAAATGTTCTGGATTTAAACAATGTATTTTAATAACTTAGGTGGTCTACATGAAATCTGTGTAACAATCCGCTTTCTGATTGAGCTTGGAGTACTTAGAACGTGTTTGAAGTTTAAATATTGTATAATCAGAAACACGTGGATTTTATTAACTTTGAGTTTTTAGCAGAACCAGTGGGATAATGTAATGAAGATAACACAGCAAAATTCAGTTTCACTGGAATTCATGGTGATTTGATTCCTGAAAGAACAAACAGCCCCTACATCTACTTGTATGATCCAGGAAATTTTGCCATCTAAATACTAAATTTTCTTATTGATGTTGGTGGCTTGTCATCTGTTCATGCCATAGAGGTTTAAGAGCTGAGGGACCACGGTGACCTGACTTGGCTGACTTCCAGCCCCACTCTGTCACTCTCTCATTCCCCAACCTCAATAGGAAGTGGAAAGAAAAAAAAAAAAAGAAGAAAATACTTGTGTGTCAAAATAAAGACGAGGAGAATGTTTACCATTTACTGTTCTGAGAAAACTGGACATGACTTGAAGAAAATTAATTTTTGTTGCAACTGGAGTTGGATGATGAGAAGCAAAGAGAAAAATATGATACACCTCCCTGTTCTCCGTCTGCTCAAGTTCATTGTTGCTCCTTCATTCACTACTTTGCCATCTCATCCCTGGTATGGAGAGAGGAGCTTTGATGTCAGTTCCTCTCTGTTTGTTGTTCCTCCTCATGCTTTGCACTGCTCCAGTCTGGGTCCTTTCCAAGGGCTGTGGTTCCTCTGGATAATTCTTCTAAGTGGGTCCTCCAGTGTCTGCAACAATGTGTCTCTGCTCTTGCATGGTTCTCTCCTTAGGCCATGAAGAAATCTCTGCATCAGCATCTGCAGGACCTCCTCCTCCTCCTTCTCTGACTTAATGTCCTCATGATAGTTTCTTTCACTTTCCTCCACCCCTTCCTTCTCTCTCTGATGTGCAATGTTCTTTCTATTTCATAAATACCCTTTCCCAGAGGTGCCACCATCCTGACTGGGGGGCTCAGCTTTGCCCTGTGATGGGTCTAGTGGAGTGGGCAGGAGCCAGTTGTGTCTAGCATGGGTGCAGTCCTGGTCTCCTTACGGGAGTCACCACTGCAGGCCCTTGCTGCCAGAGCCTGGGCATGGACATCTAGTACAGGGACTGAGCATGTGTTGTGAATGTTGAGAACCAACCTTGCAAAGTCTCTCTTCTCCTCTTCCATGTATTCTCCCTCTTTAAAAGGAGCAACCTAAATTAGATTTTTACTCAGCCAGCCTGCACTGCACAGTACAAGAACTAAGAGAAATAGTGAACAAGTACTTACAGAAAACCATAAGCATGTGAGACAGAATTTAGAAGAGAGAATTTAGAAGATCAAAGCCCACTGAGATAACCATACACGTTGTGGAAGAGTTTAAGTGGAGGTGTGGCAGAGTCATTGCTAGTTCCGTGTGAGTCATTGAGTTACCCTGTGTCTCTTAACTGTTTTAATAAAATGATACTGATACTTTGTCTGTTGCTCCCATTGGATATTGTGTAGTCTTTGTCCATCTTTGCTCTGTCCTGTTGAGCTGCTGGATGTGGAACCATGTGTAGTTTTATTCATACATAACAAAGGGCATCATAAGGAATCTGAGAGGTATTGAAAAAGATAATTCACTGTCTGAATCCTTGGATGTTACTGCACACCATTCCCCAGAGGTAATAGTTATCTGCATAAACACAGAACTCTCATCTATATGTCTTTTGCCATGCCCTGTACCTGAGCTCTCTGACCCCCATGTACTCCAGTTTCCTTCAGTCATTCTCTGCTGAGAATTCTGAAACATTACCAACCATCTTGAAAAGATATATTGTGTGGTTTTAGAGTGAAATTTTGTATGAGGTTAGCACATTGTCTCCTTCTCAAGGAGATAGCAGATTTTATTTTCATATTACTTTAATTTAGTCATTCATGTAAAGTTTTTTGTAAACACTGCATGTTACAAACAGGAATTTAGCAGCAAACTTTTCACAGCCTGCACAAAACAGCTGCATAGACTTTTTGTGGTTTCAATCATGAGATGATCAAGAAGGTCACTCTGATTGATCATCACTTTGACTTCTAAATTAAACAGGAACATTATGAAACACTGCTATATTCTGACTCTTTTTGATAGGAGGTTCCCTCTTTCAAAGAGGAACTAACCTTTAACATGCTCTATTTGCCTTATCCTCTTTCTACTCTGGAGAAGAGATACTTCATTCACATGGTTGAGAACAGAATAATTCTCTTTTGTCAAGGTTCCCTTGCAACTGAAGCTGTACAGCAGGGAAATATTAATTTCTTCCCCGCCAACTTCTGCATCCCAGCAAACCACACAAAGGGACGTCTCACCAACATTGGCTTAGTCTTTATATGGACTCTAAAAGACAGCCTTGAAATAGGTCACACACAGGACAAATCCTTTGATTGTTACCCTCATAGAGAGAGAAAATTAAATTCATATTGAAGTCCAGTTTAATTTGCCTGGGAACACAAATACCATTATGCATTAATGAGAATTGTGTCATTACTTTATGACACTTCTTTAAACAGAATTAAGGTTTGTGTGTATTTAAGGATTTCCATAGCCTCATGTCTTCGAGTTTATTTTACTTTCACAGACTACATCTACATTCCCTGGCTTGTAAAATTTTGAGAAAGAATTAGGCTATTGTTTGAGCATTCCACTCCAGAATTCTCAGTATTGTTTTTTCAGAAGCACAGATTTGAGAGGTTAAATACCAGGCAGCCAGGTGAATAAACCAAGGAGGTAGGAATAAAATCAGTTGTTATAATTCCTCTTAAAACCTACATTGTATCTAGAGGCGGGTGGTCAGTGGCTCAGAGTCCTGATGCATATCAGTGACAAGTGGCATGCCTCAGGGGGTCTGTACTGGGCCCAGTGTAATTTAGTATCTTCATCAATGACACAGATGAAGGGGTTGAGTGCACTCTCAGCAAGTTTACAGATGACACCAAGGTGAGTGGTGCAGTTGACACTCCTGAGGGATGGGATGCCATCCAGAGGGCCCTGGACAAGCTCAAGCAGTGGCCCATGGGAATCCCATGAGGTTTAACAAGGCCAAGTGCTGGTGCTGCACCTGGGCCGGGGCAGCCCCCAGTGCCAGCCCAGGCTGGGCATGGACAGAGCCAGAGCAGCCCTGCCCAGAAGGACTTGGGGGTGCTGGGGCTGAGAGCTGGACATGAGCCAGCCATGGGCACTGCCAGCCCAGAAAGCCAAGTGTGTCCTGGGCTGCATCCAAAGCCCCGTGGGCAGCAGGGGAGGGAGGGGATTCTGCCCCTCTGCCCCGCTCTGGTGAGACCCCACCTGCAGAGCTGCCTCCAGCCCTGGGCTCCCAGCACTGGAGGGACATGGAGCTGTTGGGGAGAGGCCAGAGGAGGGACACCAAGAGGATCAGAGGGATGGAGCACCTTTGCTATGAGGAAAGGCTCAGACACTCTTCAGCCTGGAACACAGACACAGCTTCTAAGGGACATAATTGGGACCTTCCAGAATCTGAAGGGAGCTTCCCAGAAAGATAGAAACTTTTTACATGTAGTGACAGGACAAGGAGAAATGGCTTTAAACTGACAGAGAGTAGATTTAGATTTGATTTTAGGAAGATATTCTTTATTGTGAGAGTGATAAGGCCCATTAACAGGTTTCCCAGAGACTCTGTGGGGTTGTTCAAGATCAGGTTGGATGGAATCCTGAGCATCCTAATCTAGTGGAAGATGTCCCTACCCAACACAGTGGGATTGGAATGAAACTATCTTTTAGGTCCCTTCCAACCCATGCCCTTTTCTAATTCTGTGATATTTGGCATGACAAGAACAAGGAACATACATGAGTGTTTGGGCACTGTGCTCCCAGAGTTTCCATTTGTTAGCAACCACAGCTGCTAGAAAATGAGATATCAGAGAATTCACTGGCATTATTGGCAGGGATTTCACAGAGGGCTTTGACTTGTGTTCTTTTGTATGCCTATGGAGGGAAAAGGATGGCTGTGTAGATTGATTCAGATCCCAGAAGAGTGTCTGAAATGAAGGTATTCAAGCTGAACTTCTTGTCTGGCTGAGAGGAAGAGGTGAATTCTGAATGGTACTTGAAGCCCTTTCCGTCAGTATTATTGTTACATAGAGCATTTATTAACTAAATCTCTATTGTTGTTGTCAAAATTAACATGCTTGCTCATGCTTCCGAAATTCTCCATGCTCTCCCTCAGGGGAAGCAGATAGAATTATGTGCTGTGTGTAAACAGGGATTAATTTAATCTTCAACCAAATCCACACATTGCTGTGTAGCTGGTTTGCATAGGATTATGAAAGCAATTTAATTAGATACAATCAGACATCTTGCTTTTTGAAGATACATATATTTCTATTTTTTTAAAAGATTAATTCATCATATCACCTGATTCAAACTTAAAAGATTAAAAAAAAAATCAAGTTTTCATTGTAGTGCATATACAATGGGAAGGAAAGTTGCTTGGAATCTAGGAAAAGGAGTAGTTTTGACAGCAGTCAGTCTTAAAACCTCCAGCCCCTCTGCAAAATGGCCATCTTGTGGTCAGGGATATATGGTGAAACAACATTCATAACTTGGGACACCTTGCTAATTTTGATTCTCAGTACTACTCATCACTTGATGGAGTCACATTTATTCTACGATGTATGAATGGTGTAATGAAAAAATCCATTATATTCCCTACCAAAACAAAGCATACAGAAAAAGCAAATATGTGCTTCCTGTGCTACAAGGAGCTGAAAAAATATTAGGTATCAAACGTAATACTCTTTTATGATTTTGAATATTCTAGCTAAGTAATTTCCATCTTGATTTTAAGCCACATTTCTTTGCTTTTTTATTATGAAGAGAAAATAGAACTATTACTATTTCTGTAAATTGTAAATCAAAGACCCTCATTCCTCTTACTTCCAAATACCTAAAGTTCTTTTCAAGTCAGACATAAGTATGATGTCTCTATAACATCTAAATGTCTGAAAAAGCGAACCATAAAAAGGAAAAGAAACTCCAACTATTGCATTCCAGTCTGAGATTTAGGGAAAAAAAACAGTTCTTTTTTTAATTGTAGTTTTTTTTCTTTCTCAATCAATATGTATGTTATAAGCAAAGGAAACTAAGACAAATATTCTTTAAATTTGTGTGAAAATGTTATATTTTGATTCTCTATGTGTCTGCATACTGTCTAGAATATTAATGCTGTCTCCTGGAACTTGTGAGGCAAGAAGCAAATGCTTAGAAAATACAGTTTGTCACAAGAGAACACCATGGTAATAATTATATAACAAGGAAATACTAATCTTCCTGATATCCAGACTTGAATTCTAAGTTTAATATTAAAACTAGCATGTTATTGATAAAACTAATATTGAGTAAGAATGAGACTGATACATGGGAAAATGAAATTTGCCAGAATTAAAAAAGAAAGGAAACTCAGGACTCAGGACTGACCCTCCTCAAATCAAAGAGAAGAATCTTGGCTCTGAATTATTTGAAAGTGCATAAATGCTTGCTTTCTTTAATTGTTCTGCTGGTAACTAAAACCTCATTACTTTTAACTAAGCACAAATAGGGAAACAATTTCTAATTAAGTACAGATAAATTAAAATTGCAGAAATGTACATTCTGTATATTTTTGTGAAATGTAGTGATAACCTGTTTTTAGATTAAAACCATGAAATTAATCTAGTCTGTCAGTTAGGATAGTGTTTATTAGGACATCATGTAGGAAATTTATTAATAAATGCAGTGCAAATAATGAAGAATTGTAGAAGCATTGCAAAATAGGTAAAAACCTAGTAAGAAGTAGGTTTGGACTAGAATTATTTGTGTTTATAAAGGAGGTTTCATTTACATTTTTACAAATAGCAAGTGGGACTCTCCTAGTGAATCTTTATGAAGGAGGAAAGAGCTTGAAATTTTTGAGGACTGGGATGATATAGAAGGACCTTAAGCAGCCTGTGGACAACTGAGGTCAAAAGCAGATGAAATTAAGCAGCACCAAATATATAGTTCTATTTTTTGTGACTAATAAAAAATTGTTCCAGAAGCTGGAAGTTCATAATTTAAAAATTTCAGAGAAGAAAGCATAGCTACAACATTAATTAAATGCAGAATGATTGAAGTGCTGATAAGAAAATGGTAAATGCAGTCCTAAGCTGTCTCAGATAAAGTATTTCTTGCAAAGACATAGAAATATTAAAGCCATTTGTCCTGTCCTGATGTAAAAGGGGTGTAAAGAATAGGGCCAGGAGACCAGCTCCCTTTGAAAGGCCTTTATTAAAAACAGCCTGGGTCGGGGCTCAAGGAGTGCACGCACACCACCACTGCTCCCTGGACGGCGCAGAGGAGGAGGAGGAGATCAGCTCCATCTCATGGCGGATCTGGGCCTTTCATCCTCGTGGGAGTCCCCGAGAAGACACTTGTTGGCTTGTGGTCCAGGGGTGTCCGACTGGTGGGGTGCTGTTGATGTTATGGTGACGAGGTGGAACCAAGCTCTGGTTGGTGTGAGGTTCCCTATGGTTGTGCCGACCCGCAGCAGTTACTCTCAGTCTTCGGTTCTGTGTTGGCTCGTTGCTGTTGGGTCTTGGATAGTACCTAAGGTACCTTAGGTGTCCCTAATTTGCATACAGTCTCAGGCACATGGCCTTCTGGGAGCAGTGGAAGTGATACCTGATGGAAGAGGGGTACAATATAAACGGTAATTAAATGGGTCTTATCAAGGAATAGTAACAATTAACAAAGACTATTAACAACTAACCATTTATAATGGAAACCATTAATCTTAAAACAATTAATCAGGAACTGGGATTTTATCCTCTACAGTTATGTTGCAGTTAACTGCTTTTATGTGCTAAGGCTTCTCCCAATAGCCCCATTTCTCAGGCATTTTTTCTTGGACATCCAGGCATCTGCCTGACCGGGGAGAGGGGCGCACTTCCAGCCCAGTTGTGGAAGGCTTCTCTCCCCTGATCAGCTGAGGCAAAGCCTCCCAGCACGTGTACAGCCCCTAGAGTAATTTTTCACCCCATCTCTAACACATGTTGAAGTATAAGTTAAAATCAAATTGGTCCATCTCACCATTCTACAAAGTACTGAGGAGTCACAATTTTAAATACTGTATACAGGAAAAATTAATTCAACCTCACTTGATGAGGGGAAAAGGAGTCTACTGGAAATCTAAGGAACACAGCTCTTTTAGACTAGCCAAACAAAGGCTAAGAAGGGATGTTACAGATATTTATGGATGTAGTGGGGGGGATAAATGAGCTATGGATAAATTGAGACGAAGACTTTTGTAATCCTCAGGGGAATAAGAATCAGAAGTGATCTTTTGGTAAAAGCAGTGTGAATGAAACACGAAACTCCTTTAACAGATAATAATTATACTGCAATATAGATTGTGATTACTTGTGATGTCAAAGGACTTAATCTTATGGCCTACGAAGTATCCTCCAGACAGAGTTTGTGCACTGAACAATCATGTTAGAGAAAATAGGTAACTCCTCTCAGAGTTTAGCATGAATGTCAAGGGACACATGGCAATTTTCAATAGCATATTCATAGTCTATGTGTTACTAAATCAAGCACAACACAGTTTAGAGACAAGTACTTTAAAGTAAATATCTATAACCTTAAAAAAATTGCTTTCAATTTTATTTGAATACTGTAGTATAATAAAATTTGTAATAAATAAATAGTTTCAGAATAAAAGAAACAAACAAACAAATACACCTTACTTTCCTCCTGATCGTAGTCTCCATGCTAAAATAAATAAAATGAGAGACTACTCTGACATCTGAATGTTTTTCATTACAATGAGGATAACAGTTCTTCTCTCTCTAAGTATTCAATGCACATTGTGAACAAAACAGATTCCAGCACACAGAAGGGACTGGATTACTGTCCTATTGCTCATCTTCATGCTAATCTGGATAATGCTTTTGAGATCTTTTGATTCTGTTTTGTCCTGTATATGTCCCATGTATGCATATATGTGCTGAATATACCTCTCAAGCTCAGAAGAGTAAGAGTCCACTGGGAAAGTCTCCTGGATGTCTTTAGGGTATAGAGGCAGAAGATACATCTGTCAGTGGAGCCTTTTCAGCTTTAAGGATTGCTTATTGCCTACAAGAAAATCTCCCTCTGTCTGGAAGAGCTTTTCTCCCTGGCTGACAGTTGCCATCCAAGAGAAGTCGACTTTTAACATGGATTTATCTCACCCCGTCATTCAGGCAATCAAGATTTTATATAGACCAAGCACAGGCCTACTATAAGAAATAAATAAGATTATTTCATCTTAGAAATAAGATACTACTGGAATAAATAAGATTATTTCAGACAACAATTAGCTTTGAAAAATGCTTAAGCCATTGAAATTTAAGGCAGTCTAAATTTCAGTCTCATGTTTTTAAAGTACCTGCATTGGGTGTTTGAATGACATTCTAGCCTCCAGATCTATAAATTTTGCAGTCTCAGTTAACATAAAGCCCAAATACTACCAGATTTCTGTTTGAAAGTGTTTTGTTCTAATGAATAAAGATCTTTTTTCACTATATTAATCTTTAAGTGGATGCAATCTCCCTTGTTTGTAATTCTATGCTATCCTGTATTTTTTTCATTGCAGAGCTTATTTTAGTACCTCAGGCACTCAGGCATATGAACTTGGCATCTTATTTCCCATGCCATAACTGATGTTACATCCCTCTGGTTTGTTATGGACTACTTTTGCCTGCCCCATTTCTTTTGTTGTCTTATTTCTTCAGTATAAATTAAGTTTTGATTATATTATTTGATTTAATATCAAGAGTGATTATTCTGTTTATCTTCTACCGGTCCTATGTCTCCTTTTTTTTCTTCCTGGACCTCCTTTGAGAAGAATTACACACTCTCTGGAGGTGACAAGTCAGACAGTTGAAAAGTCAGCACAGCATCTGATAAAGAAATTTATTAAATACAGGACACATACCCTAAGTCTGGAAGTCAAACTTAATTTTATAACTGGTTGTGTTAAAGTGTGCACCACAAAAAGGGCAGAGGAACTCTGTTTTATGCCATCACTTTACTTCATCATCTTTGGTGCAATGTAAACATAGACTTACAATACTATGAGAATGAGAAGCTGTCACTTAAAGATATGTTATATGTATTTTCAAAAATGGTTATATTTTTGCTCTGTTTTTGAGCACCAGAGTAGGCACAAGACTTTAATCTCTTAACTCAGATCAGCCTTCCCCTCAAATTTACCCTTGTTTTTACCTGTGGTTTAGTTTTAGTTTTTAGTTTTTAGCTTTTAGTTTTCAGTTTTTATGATCTGAAAAAGTTGCTGCAGCAATACTGTGAGTGTTAAGACAGGATTATATGAAAATAAGAAAACACGAGTAACTTTATTTCTTTCAGCAAAAGCGTGACATGCATAAAAAATGAAGCATTTATTCTCTTCCATGGAAAACATTTTTTGCTACTGTTACAAAATTGTTGCAAGTATTTCGTATTGCATGCAGTTTTACAAGGTCAGCCAGTAGTGTGGTCCAGGTGGAAGCTGGCAATTCTATAACTAGATGTATTTCTCTATTTGGAGTATGTCTATTATATTGTCATCTGAGGTATATGTGTTTACTTTAATAGCCTCATATTACACAGAGATTGTCTTTTCAGTTGCAGTGTGGGTAGCTGACAAGGGAGAGAATGAAGAAGTTTGTTAAAATGAACAGGCATTTAAGAAATTTACCTCCTAATCAATATGTTACTCAGATTTCTTCAGCTACAGTAATGACAGTGGATATTGATGTATGAAGATGAACTGTTTGGTCCACATTATACCAAAATGGCATTTTTAAACTTGATTTTGACTTCATCAAATAAATTAATTGTGCAAAATATAGAAAATTTATCTTATTTTCTTATTTTTCCCCCATAGGCTTAGATGGTACACTAAAAATGTAAGCAGACCTCCTGGAGGCAACAAGTGAAACTCATTTCTATTTTAAAACTATATTAATTCTGAGTGAAATCAAACTCGCTCACATATATATTAAGGCAAGTGAGTCCTTGGGAAAAATTGCAGATTTTTAATAAGTGCATTTTCAGTGGTCCATTCACTCTGACAAACTCATAAATCTATTGCTGTCTTTCATCCATTATGGATTTATCAGTTCATGTGAGTAGATGTGACAGCTGAATATTGCTGAAATCCATACAGCAATGTCTCTGTTACCATGAAAAATGCAACTTGGGCTGAAAGATGAGCTGCCTGGTCTTTTTAAGCTTTTGGACTGTGTTTTCACTTTGCTTTGTTTAAAGCATGATTTAGACTATAGGAGACAGGGGAAATAAAAACCATGTTTAAAAGAATGTTTTGTTCTCTGCCTCCTGTCTTTGAGACTACAGTCAATGAAAACCACAATTTTGTCTTGACAATGTCCCCATATTTTCTTTCAGTTAGCACTTGCAAGATATGAAAATATAACTTTATTTAAAGCATTATTTGCAATAGATATAGGAAAGAAGAGAAATATTATTAACTTCAGTATTTAGATTAAAGTTCTATCCGTGTTCAATAGCATCTCTAGAACTCACCATATCTATAACACATGGGCTTTTCTTTCTTGTAGTGATGACCACATGACTATCAATTTATGTATGCTGTAAAACTACCATATTAAGTAATGGGATGCCCTAAGTGATTTTTGGAGTAAATGCAGCATTCAGTACTCACAGTCTCTATGGGATAATTAAAAACAAACAAAAAAAAATTGTGGAAGGTGCCTTGCTGTTTATTAGTTTGTACTGTAAATTGTGAGAATGTTTCTGATAAATTATTCCTGTGCACAAAAATGAAAAAAGTGCCAAAATATGCTAATGAGGCTGTAATCAGACTAATAAAGAGAACATTCAAGGTCCACATTTTTGCTCTGAGAAAATTCTTTGGAAATGAAATTTTGGGCAAGTAGAGAAAGATTGGTGAACTTATTTCAATGTTTCCAATTTTATGAGAGCATACAAATACAAATCACTTTTCAAGGCTGCTGAATAGATACTTAGAAACTTTCAATAGCACTAATTTGTGTCTATTTTTTCATATTACCACTCATGTAGCTCAGTAATTTACATGCTGAGTAACACTTTTCTTCCTCAATTCTAATGATGCCCTTTATAATCCCCTTTTTATGCAGTGCCTGAACTTTAGAAAGGTCGTTTGCTGCCAAATGTCAGTCCATTTGAAGACGTAGCAATGGAAGCCTTCTTGTTTTATAAATTTTGCTGAATGAAATGCTTATGAATCAGTAAGATTGCTAAGTCTTTGGCTTCTGTTTCCTGATTATTATTTTTAAAAAGGGGAGAAGGTAAATCTAAAGTAAATAAGCTCTTCTGAGCTACTCTCCCACTAATGTAAGGGCAAAACAAAGTCTTGTTATTAAATTTAGGGGGAGAAGAAACCTATTAGGCATCTTCTACTTTAGTAGAAAAGTCAACCTGAAAGTAGCTTAATAGAGAACATAACCTCTTAGGAAAGACACAGGAATTCATAATTGTAATCTGATGCAGACTTGACAACATTCAACACTACAGTATTTACCTAGATAAACAATTTATGTCCAGTCCAACTCTAAGCTTTTTTTTTTTTTTTTTT
>VWZU01016056.1:27843-65531 GCA_013397095.1 Sterrhoptilus dennistouni
CCAGTAAATTATACTCAAATACAATGTTTGTCTCAGTTGATTTAATTTCATTCCAGACCATCGCTCTTTGAAATAACTCCTTGCAGTTCCTCACTGTGGAATGTGATAAGGTTAAAATAAATAATCCCAACCAAAGAAATAATTTTCACAAGTAATGTTAGAGCATATGTAAGGGCAGATTATTGTCTCTGTGATAGATTTATTTGAAATGTTTTCATCTTGCTTTTCACAAGATTTTTTTGTCACCTTTTTGAGAGATATTTCTGCAATAGTAATTTTCCTTTAAATTTTTAATTGAAGTTTTTTCTTCTCCAAACTAGATTATTGAGGAGGACAAAATCTTGTTGCATGTTCCAGTCAAGAAACATTGGCAGCACTTTTGTAACCAAAATAGTTTTCTACTTGTAGATGTTTTAAGAAATGATCAGCAGTAAATAACAATAAAAGACAGTTTAGCCTCCTGCTGACTTTTTGGCTGATGTCAATTCTATTTGACACAAATGAAGAGTGATGCAAGTGGAATTGATCAGTGAACAGATAATGGTTTCCAAAAGCAAGTTAAATTTTGAGGCACTGTTAGTGATGTTATATGAAAGAATGCTTAGGTGAAAATTAGACATTTATTTTCAAAGCAGAGGACCATTTTCCAGTCACAAAGTTTAATTCCACTGTCACTGTTGCTACTATATGAGGGATTAATATTATAAAATCAATCCATAAATGAAAGTGGCTCTGGATCAAAAGAAGAGCTATATGCACCAAAATCCTGTGTTTTAGTCTCAGGTTACAGGAGTCTTCCCCATGCTATTCATGCTGAAGCCAGTTTACTTAGGAGATGTGAAAAAAAAAAAATACTAGGGAGGATTTATAAGCAATATAAATCAAAGTTTTGGTGAAGTTTCTTGGATTAAATCTGAAATTTCTCATAGGAGGAAAAAAAGTGTATATGTCTACAACTGTGAGAGCCAAATCCAAGAGTTTGTCATCAAATCACTAAAAAAGATAGATGCTGCCCAAACTGTTCGA
Organism: Sterrhoptilus dennistouni; assembly: GCA_013397095.1. Classification (NCBI taxonomy): domain Eukaryota; kingdom Metazoa; phylum Chordata; class Aves; order Passeriformes; family Zosteropidae; genus Sterrhoptilus; species Sterrhoptilus dennistouni. Next base: position 28,870 of record VWZU01016056.1, read on the forward strand.
ACATGTTTGTTGAGACGATCAGAAGACATCAGTACAGATTCATTTGCAAATTTTAGGTCGGGAAGGGAATTAGAGTCTTAAGTGAATTAAAATATTTATTTATTAGATAAAGATAATTTTAGTTGTGAATGAGTTAATTTATGGACACTGGAATTTTGATTGTCTCTGTTAATGACATGAGGTCATTAAAAAGTATTTCCAGTCATTAGCAAGAGGAATAAAATGCATTTTCTTCCCACTTGTGCTTTTACTGCTTGTCCTATTAATTGTTCTCCTGTCTTCTCATCCTGTCCATGACGTGATCTTTTCTGTTGACAGCTTCATGAAGAAAACAAGAAACCTGAGGCATGACCATGGCCCTGCACTGAGGTTTTTTTCCCTCTGGTTGAATGGTGCTGCCTCTCTCTGTCTTTCCTCATGGTGTTTGGAAGAGTATAGATGTTTTTGTTCAGAACTGGGTTTCTTTACAGAAGCCACCTGTTGTTTAACATTTTCTGAAAATCCAGATGTTGTATGAGGACCCACTTGAGAACCAGTTTGAGAACCAGTTTGCTGCCACTCTGGGTTGGTATAATTGGCTGAGGGTCTCTCCATACAAATGATGGTGAGGTGTTGGAGCATAAATTTAATTTGATCATAACGTTTAGCTGAAAAGCTTTTGTAGTGAAACTGTGTCTGTTTGGTAATCCAACGGATATCAGAGTATGGAGAATGGGAGAAGACTCACTCTAAACTGAATCTAACCAGGCTGAACATTTCTTCCACAGAAGAATGACAGGATTTTCAGAACAGGATGTACAAGAATACCGTTAGGATTGCTGGGGGTCCTTCACTGTTTTTAGAATCGGGAAGGCTAATACCACATATTAATTTGACTGTCCAGATCTGAAGGGATTTAGCCTCAAATACTTTTCAAAAACTAGCAAAATTCAAGTTAACTCAGAAACTGTGATGTAGCTTTGAAGGGTCTTATAAAAGCGACAGTATTAGCATTGAGTGATATGAAGTGACAAGGACTAAGGAGGTTTGGCTTCTATTCTCATCTGTGCTGCTGACATGCTTGGCCATTTTGCCTTTGTGACTCCAGTGTCAAGAGAATCTCTTCAGAGATTATAACTGGTGTATTGAAATCTTCAGGTAAAAGGCTTTATATGACTGAAAACATCACTCTGGTCAAAGATAAAGTAAGTCATACTTGTTAATAGAATTTAATTGTATATGTTTAAAATATACATAAAAATGTTTATTTTTGAAACTGCCTACTTGCTACTGTTTTGTGATCTGAAAAACACCAACTAGTAATTTTTTAATTTAATTAATCCATTTACAGCAATACCAGTTTTAGTTCTGATTGTATCAAAATATTTCAAAGCCAGATGCTTTGCATAGAGATGCTATTTTATTTTAAAAAGGATAAGCAAGGAAATAAAAAAACCTGAAGGAAAATGTAGCTCTCAGATAGGAGGAGAAATTCTGCTTTTGCTGATTTTCTTGACATTTTGAACTCCACTTGGGAGTTTAGTTTCTGTGTGCTGACCAGGAAGAAGTTAGCTAAAAAGGTAACTGCTGTATTTGAGTGAGGGAATATGAAGAACACACAAAAAAATAGGGAAAAGGTTAAAGTGGTATTTGCAGTCAGTCTTGTCTAGGAAATACCAAAGCAACAGCTTATTTAAAATGTCACCAACTGGATCTTTTTTTACAAAGACATAAACTTTTTCCTCCCAGCAAAAAAAGGTTGATTTCATCAGAAGAGGGGTAGAATAATGAAGTTTTGGGGGGTTTGGTCATTAAATGGAGTCAAAATCACACTCTTTAATATTTGGTCTTTCTAAATTTTTTTTTAAGGCTTTAAACATTTTTTTGGGTTTTTTTAAACATTTAAAACCTGAAACCATTTTAAATGAGCTTGTGATTTGTTTTATTGACCCTTACTGTGTGTTACTTGGGCACAGGTCTCTTGAAGAACTCCTTTGTGATCTACCGTTGGTTTTGGTTTTCATTCCATTTCTAAAGCTTGGTATAACTTTTCTCTCTCTGAAAGGGTTTTGGTTGTGTTCTTGCAGTGTTGGCCGAAAAAGCAACCATTTATTTAAGTTAAAAAACTAAAAAAGGAATACCATGTACAATATCTTGTACTCTTCCTTGCATTGAACTCAAAATTGTAGCCTCTCTTTAGGAAAACTCTAAAAGTGTAAATGTTCAGTAAACAGAAAATAAAACCACAGCAGGCACAAATACAGTTCTAACATTTATGGATCTTGTCTGAAATGCTTTCTTTAATGTATTGTATGAGTTTCAATAACCTCTAGAGTCATACATTAAAATAAAATGAAATAGATTGTAGAATTGCTGTAGAATTTTACGGTCATTTTTTTCCTCTGGGTTGAAACCATGAAACTTCATTAGGTTTGACTCCTCTATTTAAATACATTCTTTTGGAATACAATTCCAAAAATTGGAATCTCGCAGTGCATATTGAGCTGAGGTCTAGCTACTTTTACTTTTGCTGTGAGAAATGAGCTAAATGATATCCTTTGGATTTCCAAGCAGACAGTTTCACTACAAAAGCTTTTCAGCTAAACATTATGAGTAAATGAGATTTCTGCTCCTGAAGTTGTTTTTCTTCGGCTGCTCAATTTTGGGTTGATATTTGAACTATTCTTGCTTGTGTTGTCAATTTACGACTATGTTTAAATTTAGTATTAAACTTTTCAAATACTATTTATATCTGCTGAAGATTTATTGGTCAAACTCTGCTTGATTAATGCATGATTGCAACACTTCTTTCCTCACTGACAAATTGCTTTCCCACCAGTGGTTAAAAAGTTATTGCTTTTTGCTCTTAAATACATACTCTGACATCTCAAATCTTAAATTATCCAAAAGAAGACGAAAATGATAGTCTATGAATTCCTCCACATTAAGAAGCTCTAGTGTTTATTCTGAAACAAAATAATCCTTATAGTGGGAACATAGATGCACTTTTGTCTTTCCATGTAGTGCAGCAGCCGTGTTGTTGAGTCATAAGGATTAGGACATAGATTATTGTCTGATAAGTTTGTTCAGAATTTGATCACTGTAGTAGTGAGCAAATGAAACTGCCTTAGAAATCTGGTATCTTTGTTTCACTTCTTATACATCCAATTTATAACTGCTAGATTGCAGCTGAGTGACTGGGGTGCAACCCTTAGAGAATTGTGGCTTTAGTTCAAAAAAGAATCGTGTAATAAGTAGGAGTTATCACTACAAATGCAAGAGTTGGAAATACAGAAGTAATGGTATATCAGGGCTGACATTAAATAAATTATAAGCCTGAAGAATAGCTACAATGAAGGTTGTAATGAACATCAAAATAAAATGGAAATTTGGTTGTATTTTAAAGCCATGTTTCAGAGAACGGCAGCAATATATAATCATTGTTCCTGACAAAATGTGCAAGTGGATGAATCTTTAGGTTTCACAACTGCATAGATATATTCAGCAGCATTCCTATTTTTAGAAGTGGAGCTACTCTCTTAGGAGGGAGAGTTGTGTGCCAAAAGCAAGAACTTGTTGATTAATTAAAAAAAATACCACAAAAGTCTCTGTCCCCAAGACTCATGAAGCCTGAATCCACCAAAACTACCATTTAATGGAAAAGAGTACAAAGTAGGTATATCCCTCTTGCAATGCCTTCCTTCTTCTTAGCTATCAGTACCTCCTTGAGAGAGGGGGTTTAAATTGCAGAAGCAAGGAGTATTCTGGAAGTTATGTAATTTTATAACTGGTTTATTCCACCTTTTATTAAAAAATGCTTAAAGCTATTTTCAGGAAATGCTATTTTGGACTATGAATGTGCCAGGACGATCTTGGCACTTAAGGCTTTAATTTTTATTAGTCTTCCATGAGATCCAGATTTAAGCCACTGCTGTCTAAAGATTCTGATTTTTATAAAAATTTTAGAAATTTTGCATTTTTTAGAACTTGCGTAGAGCTGCACACATCAGTTTTCTAGTGGCACTATGGTCTGTGTTTCCACCTATATTTTTTACCACACTGATGTTGCATAGAATGTGAGGGATAGCTGAATGCTGAAGAGCCTAATAGAGAAAAACTTCATGTGTGGAATAATAATTATACTTAACAATCTTCTTGAACTGAGTAGAAGAAGTGAGACAAGACAGGCTGGTTTTGTATTCTCTTTGTGGTCTCTTAAAAACTTATTGATAAAATTAAAAACATTTTGGCTTTAATGAAATAAATAAACTCCCATTGACTCATCAAGGGCAAGATTGTAAGTAAAATGTCCTGTAAATAACAGTGGGTGCAAAATCTTAACTATATGATAGCTGTTCACATTAATGAATAAATTTGGATATTATGCTCTAAATATGCTATAACAAATTTTGTTTTCTACTCTAGGTTTTGGAATAATTGTTTCATTTTTACAGCCATGTCTTAGCAGCATATTAGAGCAAGAAGTATTCCACAGGCAAGACCATAAGGCACACTCTATATTATTCAGACAAAGGAAGAGCAGAAGTTCAAACGCCTACCTGAACTTCTTCTGGTAAGTATGTAAAATGTCACATAAAGCATCTTTTAAGAAAAGAGAAGAATAAGAAATTGCATTTATGTGAGAATATATACCCTCCATGGAGTCTAGGAAGAAGTCAGCTGAAGAAATTTATTAAATAGCAAGATGTCTGTAGAGTGTGAATTACTTGAGTTTGCAGCAGAAACTTTTCAGCACATGGAGACTTGTACCAACTCTCCCACAATTTTGATGAGAAGCAAGGTGATAAACCAAAATTATATGTAAATTACCTTGAATCTCTGCCTATACTTTGTCCCAGACCTCCTATTCCTCCTATTCCTATTCCAGGAAATCCAGGTTTTCCTGTCTTTTCTGGAAAACCTGATATTCAGAACAGGCTAACAAATTCTGGTCTCTAAACTTCAGTGCTCGCACTGTGTCCTCGGTTATTGTCTTCCAAAGCAGCAGGTACACAACCCAGCCAAGTAATCTCTTAAAATCTCTTGCAATCACTTTTATTCCTGGACAGTATTCCTATGCTTGTGTCCCAGAGGACACCATATATATTTGAAATTCTGGACTGTGAGAGACATGTTTTATACAGAGCCCTTTATCACAAAGGAAAACCATTGACCAGTGCTCCCCTGCCATATATGTTCCTGTGATTTGCTTCTTAATGAGAACTAAATGCTAATGGGAAAAATGCCTGCTGAAGACCAGCCCACCATTTTTTAATTTTTTTTTTAATGATTTGCCAAATGGCCATCATATAGTAACCTACTAATCTATGTAAATAATTATCTACTTTTATACTTTGTAGAACTAATTGACTTTTTTCCTCTTTTGCTATAAAACTTCTGCTGTGTCTTTGTTTTTGAATTCTTTGCTTTTTAGAAGGTAGAATTATGTTATGCAAATGTCATAATAAAAGTAGCACAATCTAGATTTTTTCCCCCCACTTCTTAAAAAAATCAGTGAGGAAATCAGTTGGGATTGAACTACCACTGAAGGTGAAGAAAGTAAAAGGGGAACAAAATACCTGACAGAGTAATTTTTACTGGGAAAGAATGAAAACATTGCATTTATTGTTCATTTACTACTGTATAATAATAATAGGGTCACCCATTTTAGAAAAGAAAGAGGGAAAAATAGAAAAAAAGTCTATTGGAGATGTAGAGTTGAAGATATTTTTTAAAGGGCTTCAAATACTTTTGGTTTTTCCTCTTTTTTTAAAAAGTTTATCAGACTACAGAATTTAATAGAGAAAACTTCTACCTGTATTTTAATGTCACTTTACAGAACCAGCAGCAAATACAGCAGAAAATTTATCAGTCATTTAAATTGTATATTATTAATTTGTAAGTAACCTTACCGTAACTACCCTGGTTGCTCCCTCCTGTGAAAAAAAAACAACTTGACAAGACCAGCATCCTTTTACAGTATGCCCCTTGAGGAGCAGTTATTTAATAATTTAAATCCAAACAATTTAAAACTTTTGTCAGGTACACAGTCTAACCACAACATTTAGTCAATCAACATTTACTTCAGTGAATTTTAGATACTGTTTTTCCAACAACAAATTTCTTTCCTTTTGTCTTGCTGCAGTTCTTCAACTGAAACCAATGGAGCATGTGCATACAAGGTAATGGTTGAATAAGTAATCATTGTTCCAGATGAAATGAGTTTTTGTATAATGGTCTTTTGATATAATTTAATCACAGAGATGTATTTCTGCTTCATCCTAAGCCTATCTGATACTTAACAACCTGTAAACCTGCTCTACATATATATTAAGATAACATAATTTCTCTTCTAGGCTTTTCTGCTTGGGAGTTTAAGAAAAATTAAAACTATCTTCTTGTTTTGATTGAATACTTGTCTCCTTTTTTTTTTTTAATGAAGTTTAAATTTAGTCTAGACATAATAAATCTAAATCAGTTATAAAATCCACTTTTGCTGGATTAAAATTTCATAAGCACTCTGCACTATCAATCTAGTTATAATTTATAAAGAGATTTTTTTAATTTTAATTTTGATTACCAACTTAAAATTCAGATCTTTCCTCACTGGAAGAGCCTCTAGTCTTCAACTAACTGAATAACTGTAGCTATCACCACATGCCATAGTTCACAAATAACAGGTTTTAGTTAAAACATAGAAATCAAAAGGTTTTTTTCTCTTAAGAACAGATAAAATATAAGAATTCCAGCATAATTTAATTTTTGGATATGCGTATTTAAGCATGACTCTCAACAGTAAACCTGAGAGATCTCTATTCTATTAATCTCAGAGAAAATGTATTAGGAAATTGCCAGGTTCTAACGCGGTCCAGTAAGAGTCCATATGCTGGTGTCCTAGGGTGACTATGATGCCTGTAATCCCCAGTCGTCTGTTCTGTGTGTGCCGTGTGCGCTGTGTGTTGTGTTCTGTACCCTTAAGACTGGTTCTGAGAGTGAGCAGGGAAAAAAGAGGCACGCAGTTTATTTTGAAAATTGTTCACTCCTCTGCATCTTTTTTCTTCATCCTTGGACTGTGTGTTCATTGTATGTATGAACAGTGGTCAGAGAGGTTTTTTTTTTCCTTTTAGTCAGTCTAGCTAGCTGAGGCAAAGAAACTTCCTGGACTGTTTTTTTTCCCTTTTCCTTAGGACTGTTTAAATCTGCTCTGGACTGAAAAACCCAGAGGAGCACCAGGAGCTGCACCTGTGGCCCACTGGGGCCTGGACCTCGGCATTTTCCAGCGCCGAAGGGACTGGGCCTGAGAAGGGACTGAGAGAGCTGAGATAACTCACAGCAAGGATGCCTCTCAGTTCTGCCATCTCTCTTCGGACCAGCGAGAGGTTTTATTGTTTCATATTATTCATTCCTTATGCTTGTGGGCAGTTTGTTTGTTAAACAGATAATTTTTTCCACTTTTCTCTGAGGCAGTTCTTTTTCCCAGACCGGCTGGGGCAGGGGGAGGGGCCATTTGGGTTTGCTCTCCAGAGGAACCCCGTTCGGAGGTTTCCTCCCAAATTTGCCCTGAACCAGGACAGCTGGCTACAGAAATTTTCCCTATTCTTTTTCTTTGGACAAAACTCATTCTATCTGCCATAAACATAAATGGTCTCTTTCAAGCAGCAGGTAAATGAGAATGTAAATGCCTGCAGCATTTGGACTTGCACTTCTGACTCATCTTTTCTCCTTCAGTTCAAGAGTTTTTCTGGTTTTGTTGTTGTTGTAGTTGTTGTTTTCTTCCTAGTTTCTTCTAGCATGTACCTTGCACAGCAATTCCACCCCTACATATTCTCTGAAGGGAAAAGACGTCATCTGACTATTTAAAACTATCTTATGACCCCTGTTTCAAAACAAATTCGCACGTATTCTGGAAATACCCAGAACTCAGCTGTTGGGATTTTTGTACAGCATGATACACAGCATGACTTGTTTCAGTAGGCAGACCTGGAGTACTACCTTTCAACAATCATTCCTATGGATCTTTTCTGTAGAATACTTTTTGTTTAAAATGTAAAGCTGAAACAGGATTCCAGTAAAAAGGAAGATGCCTGGCACCAGTAAAAATTTGCCTAGTGATATTTACCTATCATTTATTGAAATGGCCATGGAGTCTGATTTAATTGTAAAAACATGTAGTATTACAAAGACCTATTTTTGTACATGTTATATAAGCCTATCACTGCTATAAATTCTATATATATATGATTTATAATTTCTACAGCAATTCACTATCCTTGTTTTGCTTTGAAGCAACTAGGCTACTTTTGCTTACTTATTCAAATCATTACTGGGTACATTTATTTCGCCAGTTACTCTCATTATTTCAGCAATTTTCAGTAGGCAGGATGTTTATCAGCCCCACAGTGTGAGTGCTTAGCAACATCTAAAGAATCAAGTGAGTCTTCCTATCGTTGCTACTTGTATTCTCATTATAATGGTGCAAAAGGTAAGCCAGAAACTTGAAGATTGCTATTAAAATACAATCTCCAGTGGTCTGTTAAAAATATGGGTAACTGAAGTCATTAGCATTAAAAGTTTCCGAAGACAATGCATTACATATCCCTGCTACCTGCTACATGAGGAATCACATCTTTATGTTTTATTTAATATCCTGAGCCTTTGTAGAGGAGGGGGTGATAAAGAGCTGATCTCTCATTGCCCTGTGACAGTGATTATCCCCATTGCTCTTGTGTGAACACTTTCCAGGTGTGGATGAGTCAAGGACTCATACCGACAAAATGGAATTCTCTGTTTTGCTTCCCCTGAAATGTGACTTTTGTTTTCAGTCGTTACTGGCTCTTTGCTAATGTTTTGATACACATGAAGTGTTACTCTTGAGCGGTAATGGGCAGCTCCAAGCCGTTGTTTTATATGGGTAGGAACTAGGTGGAGGAATGCATTGCTTTATGTTGATTTAAACAGAAATCATATTTCCTCTTTGCCAAAATCTGAACAAGATCAAACCTTTACTCTGAAACACACTATTCTCTGTTGTGGATGTTGGAAAGAAAACAAGACAAAATGAAACAAAACAAAACAGGAAGTACAGGTCCTTCAGCTTTTCTAGCAGACAGTCCATACTTATAACTGTAGAAGCACTTGCACAGATAGGAAGTGTCTAAATTAGAGATGTAACAGATTTATGGCAGCAAATAAGTGTCTAATGGTTCTGTAACTTAGTCCCAGAATGTGCAGAGGAAAAAAACCTCTGAGATTAGTTTAATGTAGAAATGTTTACAGTGGGCATTCAGTGAGGTCTGCTAATAAATACTATTTCCCTAGCTGCTGTGTCTTATTGTTAGCTGCATTCTGATAACACATCTGAAGCAAATTTCTTATTGTAAGATTTTTTGTAAAGGAAGTTATCCCAGGTCCAATGTGAAAGAAGTGGACCTGGTTGTGAAAAGAATGGCAATAGACTCATTCTAACTTGATCTGAAAGATATTCAAAGCATGAGAAGTAACTCTAAAGAAGACAAAGGGCAAGAATGTAGTAAATTTCTATGTTATACTGCAGTTCAAATTTCAGTGTTTGCTGTTACTAGTTCTTTGATCAGAAATGTACATGCATGAAGGAGTGCAAGAAATTTCATCATGTAGCTCTGATTGACACTGGAAGATTTCAGGCCATACTCCTTATCCAAATGTTAAATGATGTGTTGGTTTGAGACAAGTTCATGTCCTGAAATGAACATCTCCTCTAAAGAAGTCAGGTTTCAGCACTCTCTCCTCCATCTCAGCTATGAAAGGAATTTCTTGGTGGAAAGCGAAAGAATCTGTTTATTTGACAAGCAGAGTGCACACAGGCACAGAGGAAAAAGGAATGACTGTTAATATTTGAACCCTCTTGCTGTGGAGAAGGCTGGTGTATTCAGAGTTCTCCCAGGTCCGGAGCCGGGTGCCGTGTCCCCGCAGCTCCTGGCGATGTTCTGCTGCTCTTCGGACACGAGCAAAGCTGAGCAGCTCCGGAGGGAGAACCCACAGTCCCGGGAAAAGCTTCTTTCCTCAGCTAACCAAAAGAAGCTACCTACAAGCAAAGAATTTAACTGCCCCTCTTTCTGCTGAGAAAAAGAAACCTGAGAGACAGCACAAGAGAAAAGCATCTGTGTTTGAATACAGACTGTGGAAAGAATCCCCCAGCTTACCCGCTTCCCCCTAACTTAACTTAAAAACTTAACTTAGGACTTAACTTAAAGTTAGAGGACCCATTTATAGATCCTGTAACTTTAAGCAGACAATAGGAGAGACAGTACCAAAGTCACCCCAAAAAAGGTGAATTTTCCACTCTCAACTAGCATGTACCTGATGAAGAAGTTTAGTGAGAGAGCTATGCTTGCTATGAAATAAGCAAATAATGCCAATGAAAAAGGGCAAATATATGCAGAAAATATTTTTAGCTGGAGAAATCCCATATTGTGCCAGTATGTAGCATCACTCTCAGTGACAGATGCCATAAGTCAGAATACTGATCAATTAAAAAAACCTGAAGAAAAAGAATGGGCAGACTAGTCAATGAAAGACAAGAGAGGAAAGATAGAGTAGGGTCTGAGGAGAAATCCATACAGGTTTAACAGTCTTTGTGATACTCTCCTTATCAAACAAGAGAAACGGGTTAGGACAATATATAATAATTTTGTTTCAGAGGAAAAATCTATTGCTCAAGAATTATAAGTGAAATGTTTAAATTGCCACTAACTAATGTATTAGTTAAGAAACTGTGACATAGTCTGTACTCAACAGTGCAACACTATGTTCTGAAAAGCAATTTAAACACATGAACACTGAATGCAGTACAAAGAGGCTTAGAGGAAATTGATTGATCCCTATTGGCTTTCCCCTGTCGGGTATTGGCATTTTCCACTTATGTGAACAGTGAGAGAGACTGATGAATGAATAATGCTCCTGTCAACCAGACAGCACCTAAAGGTACTTTCTAGATGTGGTGTGGTGTTCCCTGATGGAGTATTTTAAATCTGCAAATTACTTGATTCCCTGGATCCTGCCGCTACAAGGTAACAGCCTATTGATTCCCTGCGGGAGGTGGTAAGAGTGGAAGGACAGCAATTTCATCCTGTGATGAGTCATTTGCAGGCTGTTGAAATGGCATACTGGGTCCTGCAATTATAAATATGCTTATACTTTTGAAGGAGGTAGTGCTCATTAGTACAAATATGAGGACTGCTATGAAAGGCCAAATTCAGCTGAAGGGGCAGCAATGAGCTGTGTGATTTGTCTGATTTTGAAAGGCAGCAACAGTAAGTTCTCCTGACATACATTGCTTCTTGTTTGTAGCAAAATGTCTCTCTTCTTGTTTTTATTCTTAAAGAATTAAATTATTTGACCAGATGGCTGGGTATTTAGGTTGCCTTATATACATATAAATATACATATAAATATACATATANTGGTCCTAGCTATGCTACTGCAATTTCCACTTTGCAACTCTGGATCTTTCCTGAGCTTAAATAAGTAATGGCACAAAAGTGCTCAGATCCTTGATATGGATGATTTTTTCTCATCACCACAGAAGCTTTCTAATATTCTGCTCTACTATGCTGAGTGTTGCCCAGTTATGCCAAGTCTGTATCTGCTTGTTTGCTCTACCCTAAGTATCTCTTGGCAGAATTAGCATAGGGATAAAGAAGCAACTCTTGCTTTTAAACAAATATCTATATTTGATACCTGTCAGTATTTATCCAATATAAATGGTGAAAACCAATAGTGAATGGAATAAAAAACCACAGTCTATTTGTAAGTCTAATTTCTTTATTTTGCTACTTATAAAATTGTAACTCTGGAGAAATGTTACAGAACACCAGAGCTTTTGGATTGGCAGCTCAGATCAGAAACTGACTCTTTTCCATCAACATTGCACAGATACATAAAAGTATTTTTATTGATGGTGCTTTAATTAGCATTTGGAGCTTAGAAGCATTGAAATTTTTCAAAAAGAGATTATAAAATATCAGTCTGGAAATATTATTGCCTTTTCTACATTTTTTACCTCTTTAATATCCTGTGATTTCCTTCATTTGAGAAACATGCAGGACGTACAGAATTTACTGGATGTCAATATATGCAATACATTTGATCAAATCTTACCCCCCAAGCATTAAAATTTGTTTTTAGCATCTTCCCACCAACTTTTCTGGAGATTGCTGGCTTATGGTGCTGACGTGCAAGATGTCATCCCCTTCACAGCCCCACATGGGAAGAATGTCTTGTTGAACCACAATGTATTCCACTGACCAGATGCAGTCACTGTCCTGTGGATTGGAGGTATGCTTAAAATGTGTCTACAACCTTTAAATAAAACAACCATTTCCATGAGTGTTGTGGTTTGAAAGCAAAATGGGGGAGAGGCTCCAAGTCAGAAATACAATTTATTAAGGAGAAAGGAAAAAAAAATTAAAAAAGTAAGTAAGTAAATAAATATATATATGCAATAATACAAAAGACCACTGACAGAGTCAGAATACAACCTGAGCAGGATGGTGGAAGCAGTCTAGGTGAGATGGTCTTCCTGAAGCAGTTATCCTGTAGAAAGGTCTGGTAGCTCTGGTCCTCTGGAAATCCAATGGGTAAGGGCTGTACTGTCCCAAATCCCAGATTATATCTAGGTGGGAATGTTTGGTCCCTCCCCTTGGGTGGAGCATCTCCCAATGGGATGATGAGTCGTGAAGTGGGTCCTTGATGGCCCATTAAACAGAGATAACCCCTGGAGGGAGTTACCTGTGAGTCATGGGCCAGGAGTTAATGGGCCATTAGCAGAGGACACCGCAAAGGAAGGGGGCCTGGGAAGAACACTGCCTCACATGGTTTAACAGTTCATAAGGATGGTGATAGAATAAATACTTTGTGTACATCCTACACTACAACTTGAGACAATGAGACATGGGATCACATATCCTGCATCTCCTTCAAGGCTTCATGTGGTGCTCTTGTAGGCATTTCTTTTCTTTAGTGTGGCTGAATTAGTGTGAGGGCTTTTCTGGCAGCCTGTAGAAGTCATGTTTTCAGAGCAATGGATTGAAGCTTGCATTATGTGCTTTGAGGTTTGTGAAGGAAGGTTTAATATAAAACCTACATGTCTGAAGATAGAGTCATCTGCTGATAGAATGGCTGAGAGCTTGGCAGGAAGTGACAGGAGCAGCTATGGCTGGTGCTGTGCTGCCCTCTGGGAATATTCTTGTGGATGCTATCTCCTGAGGCACATCGGGACTTCCTCTCAGGGAGACTTGTGGTAGTTCTACATAACAATTCAGATGCAGTTTCAGTAGATTCTACACTGGTATCCTGCCCAGTCATGCAAAAACTTTATGTTCTGCATGACCTTTTTTATCACATGGGAAGAATAATGGAGGAAAATTCAAATAGGGCTGTAGAACTTGCTGAGATTTCATGATCATGTGCCAGGTTATATCAAAGATCTTTTGATGACAGAAAAATATATGCAACAACAATATAAATTATTTAAAAAGTCTCACAAAACACAGTAGCAACTTGACTGAGAGACACACCTCATGATTGCAAGACTACACACAATTATATAGTAAAATAACTAATAATGGAAGTATCCAGTATATTTTAATATAAAACCTGAGTAATAAAGTAATTAAGGTGGTACTGATATTTTTCTTATTTTATTAGTATGATCATTATGCTTTTTGTAAAACTGTGTGGACCTTCCCTGGCAAAATTATGGAGCTTTTGTTGCCAAGTATCTGTTATATGCAATAAATCTCTCCTTTCCAGGAAGTAGATGAGTACCATGTGACAGTGTGAATGAATTCCTTGTTTTTCTTTGTTCACAGAACTTTTCCTTTTTCTATTCAACTGGTTTTATATAAACCCATAAGTTTTTGCACTTCGCACCTCTGACTGTCCCCCATCTCTCTGTGGGGAGTGAGCAAGCTATTCTGTGGGATTGCTAAGCTCCACAGAAGCTAACAGTCCTCAAAGCTACTATTTCCTATACATAAAACTTACCAACATAGTACTTACTCTTCAGTGTCAGATTTCCATGCAAATATTTTATCTACTGCACTGACATGCTTTCTAGATGTTTGATTGCTTTGGATATTGCCACTATCAACTGCTGCTTCACAACATACTTGTTATAAACGCAACAGCAAAAATCGGATTAACAAACAATTTATTAATAAAACGATCCCAATCACCAATAAAAAGAGAAAACCACAAAATAGGATATTTGCAGCGCCGCGCCGGGTGGATGAGGGGTCTGCACACCAAGGTACAGGTCACCCAAATCCACCCCGAACGATTCTCAGTTCGCTGTTTTATAGGGCTTCTTTGTCCTGAGGCAGTACAGGTGTCCAGGATGGACCAAATAGTCCAAATTTCTTCTAGATGGCCTTCCCGGATTTGCCGAGTCCCGTGGATCTGTTCCGGGAAGGTCTTTTTCTTATGCGAATTGAGCCAGCCAGTCTTATGTTGATTCTGGTCTGCATATTGTGCCGGGGAATTTTCGTTGTCAGGGAATCCTGCTTCACCGTTCAAGAAGGAATTCTCCTTGCATCGGACGGGATGTGATTCTTATCGGGGCTGGCTAGTGTCTTTGTTTGGTCTGATGGTCCTTGTCCTGCTTTTTTGTTTCACAGCTGGAGCCGCGGAGACTTGGCTAGGTACAGATTTCTACCTGCTAGGTTTTTACAGTTTATTAACACCATTATATTATACATTTGATTATTATTTTATTTATGAATTTTTATACCAGATTTATCACAATACTTGAATGTGAGGATAGCAATAAATGGCATTTCTTCAGAATTTCTTTTTCTAGGATGCAACAGTTTATGGTCTCAGTGCTGCAGACTCATACTTTCACCCAGTTCTGTTGTATTACAACAGTAGCCATTAATACAATTAAAATATAGCATATTCTTAATGTTCAATTAAGATATATATACAATTAAGATTTATATACAATTAAAATATAGCATGTTCGGTATAGCATGTTCTTAAATGATCAGTTATTGACACAGCATAACTGGTGGACCATTCTGTGGAAAAAAAGCTATTTTCAGCCTAACTTAAATATTTTGAAATAAGATTTATAGTTGTTTCACTGTTCTGATTTTAGAGTCCCTGCTTTTGCTCCATGTAGAAATCTTTAGAAAAACTAAACAGATTTCCTAGAAATTAAGGTTGCCTTTCTTGCCTAAGAAATTAGGAGTTATTTTTGTAAGTTTTAACTAACATCAAATACTGGAGTTAGTCAACCTGCTGCATGTTGCACAGGCTTAAAAAACCCTCTCTCTTTATAGGATGCACTATTCCCTTGTGTTACACTTGCGGAGAAAAGCTTGTGGAAACCTGTAACGCACTGCTGCTGTATTACCTGTTGGCATATAAACTTTCTATGCTGTCAGTCTGACCTTTGTGATGGTTTTTAGCTGAGGCAGAGTTAATTTTCTTTACATTAGCTACTATGGAGCCATGTTTTGTTTTGAAAACAGTGTTAATAACATGGGGATGTTTTAATTATTGCTGAGGAGGGCTTGCACAAGGGCTTTTCATCTCCTCACCCAACCAGTGAGCAGGCTAGAAGTGCACAAGGAGTTGGGACAGGACAAAGCCAGAAGAGGGGACAATGACCACAGACCATATGGCATCATGGTCACCATGTAAGGCTGGGGAAGAAAGCAGGAAAGAGGGACATTTAAAGCGATGTCATTTGTCTTCCCAAGTTATTTATGTACAAAAGAGCACTGCTCCCCTGAGGATGGCTGAACACCTGCCTGGGGTGAATGAAGAAGGGTGAATGAATTCCTTATTTAGTTTTGATTGTATCTGTGGTTTTGCATTACCTATTAAACTGTCTCAGCCCAGAGTTTTCCCACTTTTACCTTTCTAATTCTCTCCCCCATCTCACCAGGTGGAGGGATTAAGTGATCATCCTGTTGGAGGTTAGATTTGTTTCTTTTTTACTTATAGTTTTTTCCCCAGTAATTTGTTAGGAAACTAACTACTGGGTACTTAAGGGTACTTAAACAAAACAAAAAGAAGTGGCCAAAGGAGTGGAGGGTAGCGCCTGGCTATATTTCTTTTGTCTCNCCCCTGGAGCCCAGTCCTAGGGACCCACCACAATCCGCTCCTGTTCCCAGGAATCCTGAGCTGCCTTTCCCTGCCCTGCTGGAGCCGCCGCTTCTCCGCCCTGCCCGGGGCCTTTGCTCCGCTGTAGCCCCGCAGCCCCTGCCCTGCCGGGACATCCCCACGGCTCCAGCTGCCACCCAGGAGCTTCTGATACATCTCATCCACCGGCCCGGGGCTGCTGCTCATCCCTGCCCTTCCAGCTGGGGGCTCCTCAGAGCCCTGCAGGGGCACAGGGCTCAGACTGCCCCAGGGTTTGTGGGGCAAAGCCTCTCCTCCATCCCCTCCCGTCTCGGCCGTGAAGGCCCTCACGGGGTTCCTGCTTCTGTTTTGTTGTTAATGCCATAGTTATTGTTGTATGTTTGCCTTGTTACATGTACTAGTAAAGAACTGTTATTCCTACCCCTCATATCCTCGCCTGAGAGCCCCTTGATTTCGGAATTACGGTAATTTGGAGGGAGGGGGTTTACATTCTCCTTTCCAGGAGAGGCTCCTGCCCTCCCTGGCAGACACCTGTCTTTCCAAGCCAAGACACACCCGTGTGAGGCTCAGTTGCCAGCTGTGATTAAACCATGACTCACTTTTAAACACTAAAGGAAATGAAAGATAATGAAACAACTATTCACAGATAAGAAGTTAGTTGAAAAATTCAGATATATAAAATATCCTTTAGTAATTATTTGAAAATCTGGTGATGTAACAAGAAATGTGCCTTAAAACTCCCAAACACAGTGAGGGAGAGCAAGAAAGAATTTTGAGAATAATTGTTGATTAGTTGTCTAATAATTTCTCTTCATTTTACCATAATGCATGTCATAGATACAACAGTGCTTTAATTTTTCACTTTTGGAATTCAAAGGCTATGTATTTAAGAGTAGGAATTGCAATAATTCTATTTTTTTAAAGGAATGTGAATTATAGCAAATAAAGTTACGTGCAATTACTGTTGATTGGAAGGTAATGAATTCAAAGACCCTGTCTCTGCTTTTGAAGCAGTGTTTCTCAGCGCAAAAAACTATACTAAATATATATTGGACTATTCTCGCATAAACGTTGAACTGGAACATTCTTACATGCAGCATAAGGATTTGCAACAGGAATATTTTTTTTTCTCCCTGTTGTGTTTTCTTCAGACACCCAGAATTAATTTTAGGAAAATAATTGTTCTAGGTTACAATAATTTCTTTTTTTTTAGCCCAGTCCCTTATGCTTCAAATTTAGATTTCCCTTGCTGAATGTCAAACATATATTTTTTCAGGTTAATTCTCAAGAGGAAGTTCTATTTTATTCTCAGATACCTCTGCATTGTAAATTTATATGAAACAGGTTGAAAATTAGTATTCAAATAATCCAAATTAAAAAAAGAGGATGATCATGTGAAGAGTCACAGAAATGAGACAGCTTCTATACACATATCAATGCACAGATGATTTATGTGACAATTACATCTCATTTTAAAGCATGAAAAACCATAGAAAAATTTAATTGTTTGAAAGAAAATATATTTAAGACAAAATTAAAATGTGGAAATTTAAGGTAATTGTCCCAAATGTTATGATTATATTATGTTAAACTGCAAAAGGTTTACTGACATGAAAAAATTTTGGGTTTAGTGGGTCATATCATACTTGTTATCCAGATACATGGTGTGGAAGTGATTTCAAAGGAATATTTGCTGAATGTTCTAGCACAGTTACCCTGTGGTTGCTGTTACTACAACATAAAAAACTAATCTATTTCAGATACAACTTTGTCACAGCAGTTGGAACAAAGTTTTAATGGCACCTCCAAGCTACGAGTTACGAAGCCAAATAAGGAAATCAGAATATACTCCCAGATGGTTCTTCTAGCTCCAGGATTATGTTCAGCTCAGACTGAGCACAATGTAAAAATAAACAAGATAGTATCACATTTTTTAAAATGAAACTTTGTACCAAGAGTGCTTTTATAGAAAAACCTTGCTATATGGTTAATTTTTGAAAGCTAACCTTTTATTTCAGGGAAGTAGAGATGAGAACAGCAGGATCACATCACAGGGAAAGGCCTGTTGGGCTGAGTGAATACCTTCACCAGAAGTTATCTTGCATAACCGGAAGGATTATCTGAAAAAAGGTAACGTATCTCAAAATATTTGCTTACAGAAATGACAGCACTTTAGTCTTACAAGGTATTGTTGTGTGTTTTTATAGGACTTTGGAAATATTTTCTAAAAATTCTGATCTTTTTAATTCTTTTTCTAAATCTTGATATGAGCTATTCCGCCCTAGCTGAGCTAATTCAACATGAAAACTTCATTTCTATCAGCAAACACAAAGAGAGAATTGTGATGGGAATCTAAAAGTATTGATCTGTGTGAAAATTATATTGCTGAGCTCTCTATAATTGTATGTCACAATATAGTTTGCCAGTGGGTAGACTTATTTTCAACAAGCTCCCAGTAAAGATGTTTTAAAAATATATGCTTGCTGAAGGGACATAAAAATGCTCTACTACCCACTTCTTTGGTTAGAATAAACAATCTGTAATCTTAGAAACAAGATGGCAGTAAGCTGATAATGTACCATCAAACGTGGCATTTGGAAATCAAGTTTATTGATTTGCATGATTATTAGTTTTAGTTTCCCTATGCTTTGGACAACATGCTCTCCAAAGTCATTACATGCCATTCTGATTAAAAAAAGAAACAAAAACCCAAAAAACTGTAACTCAAAACTGAAAATGTACCAATAAAAATGGAGGAAATGATCCCTTAAGCACCAGCAAATACAGTCTGTTGATGAGTACAGATAACCTCTGTGTAAGTTACATAGGAGAATGAGCTAAATAATGCATGAAGTTCTGGAAGTTGCTTAAAATACCCATCCCCCCTCCCCTGAATACATTTCCTCACTCTGTTAAGCAGCAAGTGTTGTAAGTCTACCCCAGTTTCTTTCTTTCTTAATTGTCTTGCTGCCACTCAGCTTTCATCCTTTATTAAGATTCTTGCTGGTGCTGCTTTAGGTACAATATAACATAATGACAATGAAAACTGCCTAAATACTACTGCTCTGCAATTTTCCTCTATTACAAAGACTGGTCTATCACTGTTAATATCTACTGTAACAGAGGATGGACCCATTTCCATTCTAACACCATATGGAATAGTAAAATGAAGGTGGGTATGTGTCCTCTCACTAAACCTCTTTTTATAATGCTTATTCTTTCACTTATTGTGCCCACATCCAGTTGGTGTTTTTTTAGTAAATAACAAGTAAATAGCATATTAAGCTGATGTAAAGGAGCTGTAATTAAAGTATAAGAAGAATAAACAGAACTTTTGACTTATACGAGTGATACAATTTACTATTGATAGTATCCAGTGATCAAGGAATTTTTGTCTAGTATTTTCCACATCTCCTAAGAAAGCTAAGAATAAAACCATGGAACTCCTTAGAGATATGAAGACTGTAATTTTTGTTAATTTCTCAGAAAATATGTCTTAGGTGAAAGATTTGGTGTTTATTTTTCTTCCTCATTTTTTCCCCTCTCTTTGTACACTCCTACTTTCTGAAGGATGTATAAAAAGAATTTTCTTTTTAATATGTAAACCATACATTTTAAATTGAACACAATTTTGTAGTTGGTCACCTTCTACATGCTTTGGCATCTGTATTACTGAGTATTTAGGAAAACTTGAAGGATTATAATCCTGAAATCTTCCTTTACCACACTGCACAAGTAATTTTAACAAAAGCAATATCTCTTCTCTAGAAACCTAGCTTCACTTTCACACATAATTGTCATGGATGAGGTAACAGTTGTTGAGGTGAACAATGTTAATCCTAATATCTCTAGTTAATGCATTCAGAGGGAGCTTTTAAGCTCTTAGATGGAATGAGAAGGTTTCCAGAGGTTCTCAGAACTTGCTTGTAAGAGCGATCAGCTTCCCAGAAACTTTAAAAATCTGACCAAGGCATCTTGATACTATACAGTGCAGCACCATCTTACTGATCCATAAATTTTTACAAGACATCTGGTAAGTCCATCACACGTTCCTATAATGGTTCAGTGCTGCGCAGAGCTTGTGCTACAGAGATGGTTGTATTTCACTAGATTTTTTTAAATTTTTTTTTAGCAGGGCTCTGGAGCCCTGCTCAGCAGGAGGGAGATAATTTTCAGACAGCAATACCAGTGTCATGGTTTCTGATACTGTCTTAAAATTCCAGAGTTTGTTCTGGCATTACAATGTGTTACACATCACTAAAAATTAAAATGCTACTAGCCATCCTTGAAAAGCTTGGACTCAGGTCTGGAAGAAGATTATTTCTGAAAATATTGGCTTATCTCAGCTTTCTGTGAGTTGAGACAGAACCATAGAACCACAAAATCAGCTGAGTTGGAATGGACCCATCAGGATCACCAAGTCCAACTCCTGGGCTTGCACAGGACACCCCAAGAGTTACACCATGGGCCTGAGAGCGTTGTCCAAACTCATCTCAAGCTCTGTCAGACTTGATGATGTGCCCACTTCCCTGGGCATGCTTCAGTGCCCAAAGAGTCTCTGTGTGAAAAACCTTTTCCTGATATCCAACATAAACTCTCTTGTCACAGCTTCAGGCCATTTCCTTGAGGCCTGTTACTGGTCACCACAGAGAAGAGATTGGCATCTGTGTTACAGAACAGGTTATAACAGGTTTGTGGGAGACAAGAAATCCTGCTCACTCTAGGCCAACAGAAAGTACTCTGGGAATGGCTCAGCTACCAGCAAGATACAAACCATGTCCTGTCCCCAGAGATGGGGCTCTATGGCTGGGTGTGTTTGTCCCAAGTATGAGGCAGGTATTGAGAACTGCTTAGGTATGTGTGAGCAGCGATTCTGCAGTGGCAGGGACCCAAATGAGGGCTTGCTTTGGGCTAAGTTTAAAATATAAATGGGTTTTGTTTGTTACAATAAATTATCTTCTTCAGGACAAGCAAGGAGGTTCGTGTGGCTTTGTTCCCCATTTCTGCAGTACTTCTGTAAGAAGTCAGCGCAGCAGTGGGGGAAGATGTTGGAAAATTCTTTTAACTTTAGCAGGTAGGGTATTTGTGATTAATGCTTAGTTTTGTACCCTCCAGTGATTAGAAGAAATGTCAGAGATTAGTGTGGCCTTGTGGTAATTCTCTATATCTGTGACTAATAAGTCATCTTCCAGCTAATACTTTCTTGTTTACATTTATCAGTGATTAATATGTACTAGCTGATATCTTAGTTTTAAGAACAAGAATTGTGTGTCAGAGCAAAGAGTGATGAGGGAAGTATGACAACATAATTGAGGTACTCTTAAGGAGAAAAGATTCATCAGAAGATCCAGAACCATACCCAAACAAGTCCATGGAAATAATTAGCACATATGCATATATTCAAAATTGTGATGAATATTTATTAGTTTCAGGAATATAACCTGGTATTTAAGGTTACTGAGCATACATGTTTTGGGGAGAATTCCACATGCATCAGGTTTTTTTGCTGCTAATAAAGTAATACCAACTTTCTAATCTAACAAATTGGTTGGAGACTTTATTTCCCAGACTTTAGTGACACTTGTCCATCTTCCCCTCACAAGGAAGTTGCAGACCGTGTTGAGGTCTCACTTCAGTCTCCTCAAAGCTGAACAAACCAAGTAACTTCAGCTGCTCCTCCTACGGCTCCTCCTCAAGGTCCTTCATGATCCTTGTGTCCTCCTTTGGATGCTGTCCAATAGCTTGATGTCTTTTCTGTATTTTAGTGCCCAAAACTGCCCCCAGGACTGGTGGTGAAGCCATCTCATTACCGAGCAGAGCAGGACAATCCCCTCCCTTTCCCAGCTGGTGATGCTGTGCCTGATGCACCCCAGCACACACTTGGCCCTCCTGGCTGCCAGGGCACTGCTGACTCAGATCCAACTTGCCATCAACCAGTTCCTTTCCATGGCACTGCTCTCATTTCCTATGTGCACATAACCAGGGTTGCACCATCCCAGCTGCAGAATCTTGCACTTGCTCTTGTTAAACTCCATACAGCTGCTGGTTGTCCATCTCTCTAATTTGTTGAGGTCTCTCTACAGGGTGTTTCTGCCCTTGAAAAAATTGACAGCTCCTCTCAGTCTGCAATAATTAGCAAACTTAGTATTTCTTTGAGTTCCTTGTCCAGGTTAAAGAAGATATTGAAGAGAATTTGGAGCTTATGTAGGTCATGATAGGCTGGAAAAGACCATTTATACATCGTCTTTTTATATGTCCAAGAAGATGTATTCAAAATTTTCCCTGTGCACAGAGTGGAATTCAGAGGTGTACTTTATCCTACTAGACATGTGCTGTTCTCCTACCTACAGAACCAGAGAAAGGAGATAGGGAACAAAGCAAGAAACTTATCCTTTAAAATGAGGTTTTCAAGAAGCCTGTTTTAGTGTCTAGTGCACAGGGAGGCCGCTGATCTTTGGTCAGCTTTGATAAATAATCCAGTTCCCCTCAGACAATTTTTTTTTTAACTTAAGTAAGCTCGAAACACAATACCTTTATATATTTATGTGTTTTAGGTCTTGACAAGGAATCTGAGCTGCACTTTGCCAAGGCACTTGGAAAGCTGTGGCCAATGCTTAGATCTCACTAATATTCAAAGCTATGGAGTCCAACGCTTAGTCTATAGAGATAAAGATCTTAGTTTGTGTTCAGCATTTTTACATATCTGAAAGGCTCTGTTCTATTTTTGCACCATATTTTGCAAAAGATACATTTTTAGTAAACACCACTATCTGAAGGTAGAATGTATTCTTCTAAGATGAGTAATTTATTAATTTAAACTTTCTTAATTTCAGTTTTATTTTCTTAAAGAAACATTTGCTTTTGATGCTCAATACTTTTCTCAGAGATTGGTGACTGGGAACTGGAAACCAACCAGTTGGGAATTTCTAAGGATAGTCAGCTTATCACATAGTCTGTTAATCTTAGATTTGGCATTCAAACTAGAATTCAAACTCATAAATAGAAAGTATTTTCATACAAATGCAAAGCTGACTCTTCAACACAATTTACTAGTAATTCCCCTTCTTTTAGCCTCTTAAATATTTTAAATACCTCCCCATTATAAATTCTCTAAGCTCAAGGTTTTATAGAAAATATTTTTTACAGTATAGCATGTCACCATTTATGTACTGGTGCTTGGTGGACAAAATTAATACTTCTTAATATAGAATGACCTATTAAATAACAAGGTACTTATATTTTGATGAGTTGTACTTTTTGGAATCGTTTAAGTAGAGAATATATTAAAATTCTAACAAGTTAAGTGAACAAAAAAGTTGTGATTTCTGAAAATATTTGAATAAGCTTTACTACAGTCTATTTCTCTTATTTGTAAACGGAATTCTTCGATTAATTCCAAAGTGATTCATAAGATCTTTAATTTTTCCTTGAAGAAAATGTTTTAAGGTAATCTAAAATATTTTGTTATTATTTAAGTTAAGAAAATATATAATTACATTGTGTATAGAAAAGATATTCTGAGGGAGTAAAATCTAGGATGCAGTGAAAGGATTTAAAATTGTGAGAAATAGAGAATAAAAGAAGAATTGAGTAGGATTTAATTTTTGGGACTTGAAAAAAGTTTTGGGGTTTTTTTTTTTTTTTTTTTTTTTTTAATGTTGTTGATTTTTTTTCCTATTGTTTCTAATTTTACTAGTTAAATTCTCTTGTTGATCAGATTAAGACTGTATATAACCTGATATACATGGAAGAGTAATGCAATAGTATCTGTGAAGTGTGTGTTTTTCCTCTGTTCTGATATAACCTGGCCTGTAAATGAAACATTATCATAGAAGTAATTTTGTGGATTTTCTGAAAATCATCGTGACATGCTTAGGACACTGCATTTCAAAATGCTGGTAATTCAATATCCACTGTGTAACTGATCATATTTCTTGGCCATGTGGAAAAAGTGGATGTTGTACTGACCACAAGTTCAACAGCAGCAAAATCAGAATCAGGAGCAGCACTAATTATACCTACACTAGTCCAGAACTCAGAGAAACAAAGATTATTGAAAAGAGGAATACATAAATTCAAGTAAGTGGATAATTTTTGGGTGATTGTATTCTTTCACATTGCTTTGTTTTGATACACTGAAACATATCAAAGCATGTCCTGCTTGCTTAGAAACAAAATGAACAGTCCCGTCCCAAACCTCAGAAGAAACTATCAATGTTTATTATTTTGATTTATAAAAAATCCGTGGCTGTACTTTCACTCTTTCTGTGATGGCTGCCCTATTTGTTTTTCCTTCTTTGGCATTCTTACAGTCAAAAAGACATGTCTGCTAATTGCAGATTTCCCTCTGAATGTTTTACAACACATACAATAACCAGGCACCAAACTGACACAAAGGTAGAGAAAATATACTGTGTCTCCAAGATCACTATTAAAAAGATTCCTTGTAAACAACCTATCTCTTATATGGCTTTATATGTGTTCTCTCATCTGCCTACAGTACACCATATTTTGTTTATTTCTTTTTTTCTTTTTTGACTTTATTTTGCTCTGTTTTCTCCCAATTCCTCATTATTTTTCCCCTGAATCTTTCTGCCAAGATGAAAGATTGTAAGATCCACATACAGTTAAAGAAGTTAGAGCCAATGAGGTTAATTCAAATGCAAAAGTATGCTTCTAGGACAATGCAATTTTAGCTTTGAGAAGAAAGGCTATATATAACTAAATCTAGAAACAACTTATATTTTGTCCTACTTTTATCCTTGGATGATAGTAACCTAGCTGAGGCTTAAAAAGTGTTGAGAAATTTTAAAAAATACGGTAACCTTATGGTCTTTTCTGGAGTCAATCACTCCTCTCCTGCTTTCTTAAAACAAACAAAAAAAAGCATTTACATTAAAGCATGAAAAATATGGGAAGATTGATGATATTAAGACCATAGAAACTAATAGGCATTTAAAATTCACTTATGTCACAGGAGACAGGATGCGTTATTAAAACCACATAAATAAGAGTAAGAATAAGAATAAGAATGATGCATGTGTTAGCATCCTACTTAGTTTTGTCCTGAATGTTTACTTGTTTGTAAATATTCATCAGGTTTTTTGTAGTTATGTCCAGAGCAGGTAAGTAATATTCTGAGTGAATGGTAGTGATTTTAATGTGGGGTAAAAGGAAGAAAAACATGTGATCCCATGGCCAGGTGAACTAATTTTTGCCTCTCAAAAGAAACAAAAATATAATAATGTATCATACAATTTAGCAATTGAATGTTTCTCACTGTTTTCTTTTGACTTAAAAAATAGACTCATTTTGAAAAGTAAGTATAAAAATATCACAGTTCCACTCTGTGAGATGCTCAATAGCTCAGTGTTTCTGATCTAGCACTTGGCATGTGATCAGAAAATGGAAAGGACAAAAGCCTTTCAGCTCAGTAATGACTAGCCTGTAAGTGTTGCAGTCATTATAATATCTGTGGTGTTGACATTTCTTGCAATTTCATGTAATGGATCCATAGATGTCCCAGCTCTCAGATGGATTTCCTCAGCTTTTGTCTTTCTCCCATTCTGTGATTCACCACAGGCTGCTGAGTAACAAGCATAACTCTCTTGGCTGCTGTGGGATGCTGCAAATGACTGAGAAGCAAATTCTCATAAAATTACCTTACTGGCTCTTCTATCCATAGGTCACAGGCTGCACATATACAAACATTATTTGGAAGGCACTCCTGGGATTATCTGACACATTTTAGACAAAGACAGAAATTTGAAAAAAGCCGTATTCAAATGGCTGCTCAAATCTTCCCTGAATCTGACATTTACTTGAATGGAGAGAAACAGGTTTAGCTTGTAGTTTATGCCCTTATTCATGTGGAAGTCTCCTCAGATTATCAACTCCATCACCAGGGACATCTTTGCTTAGGCTCATGCAGTCTTACCTCCCCTCCTTCTGTAATGCTTGTGTGTTTTGGTTCCCTTCATCATAGACAATTTTTCCCTTCAACACAGACACCTTTGTGTCACCAAGGATGCAGTTGAGTTCTTTGAGTGTAAACATGAGTGACTTTCTAAGACAATGCTGATAAGCTATAACTAGAATTCTGTCTTTGATGGCTGATTGCTTTCAGCACAAAAGTAGGACTTTGTTTTAACATTGAAACATGCAAGCTGGAAGCATACAAAACTGAAGGAAGAAGAAGGTCCTACATTAACACACATTACATTAACACACAGTGGAACAGCTGCTTCTCTGCCCAGTTGGTTATGCAGAACAAAGTTATGCTTGCAGTTTCTATCCTCAGAGCAAGTATAAATGTGTCATCTTCCAGCATGCTTTTCTATTCCTCCTTATATTTAATTATTGAAAATTGCTTAGTAAGATAGTAGTTATCATCAATAATTTAATTACTAATGGGCTCTAGTAATTTCTATATGACTACTGTATGTCTTTCAAGATAATCCAAACTTCTGACATGGGGGAAAATGTGCAGTCCTACAACAGTATTGATTTACTCATTTGATCATTTTGAATTTGTATTTCCATGGCAAACATAGCTATCTCTGTTTTGCCGTTTTAAACTTCTAGAAAAATATCTCTCATTGAAATGATTGCTTTTCACAGATGTACGTTATAGTGCTGCTGTATTTGCAATTGTATATGTGACATTGACTGTAGGAAGGACAAGAGCCTATTGACCTGGATGACATGAAAATATAAAGGGAAAACATAAAAGACAATAAGCATCCACTTGATGGGATAGAGAAAGTGGAACAGTAGAAGACTCATGTAGGAATGTGTCATTACCTGGGTGAAAGGCTTGGAGGATGATCTTTGCAGAAATATTCTGTATGGGTACAAGCCAGAAGAGAGTAAATTTATCAAGGACACTGGGTTTGCATTACATGGTTTTGGTACTGCAAGAGGGGACTGCAGGAGTGCTTCTATGAGAAAATTCCAGAAGTTTCCCCCATGTTCAATAAACCCAGCCCCAATCATCCTCAAGATGGACATGCCATTGGCTGAACCTGAGACAACTAGTGACATTGATAGCACCTTTGAGACAGCAGCTGGGAGAGAGGAGTGAGAATGTGAAAGGAATGAGATGGAAACACCCAGGTCAGTGAATAGGGAGAGGGAGGAGTTGCTCCATGTGCCACAGCCGAGATTCCCCTGCAGCAAATGGTGACTACCATGGTGAGGCAGTTGTGCCCCTGCACTCCATGGAGTTCCACAGTGGAGCAGTGTAAGAGACTGCCAGTAAGAGAAAGGCTTCAAAAAGTGATTCATCATTATGCTTGCTTCTCATAATCACTTTTGAACACCTGAAAACTACATGCAGGATGGACTCTGAGTAGCCTGCCTTGAGGCCCATAAAAAAGAAGGCAAAACTGGAGGAAAATGTTGAGGGGAAAGAAAGGGGCAGAATCCCACTACCACCATTGCCTGCTGTGAGTTACCCTGAGGTCTCCAGGAGCCAATGCCTCCCACTGGGGGAGAACCCGCCAATCCTGCACCCCTGGAACAAAGTCATGAGTGAGTTGTGGAACCCCTACCTTTGCTTTGTCCTGTGGTGAGAACATCGCGAGTGGGCCGAGGTGTGGCCGCAGCGAATGGGCACCACGCCTACATCTCTGAAGACTGGCCAGTGCACCCCAGACAAACTGCCCCAGAGATCAGAGAAGGCAGATAAAAGGCTTTAAACAACAGGGGAAAAAAAGAGGGTAAAAACTTCTCTGCTCCTCCACCATTTCAGCAGCCACAGAGGTAGCACAGCATGATGGTGATCTACCCTATGTTTTTTAAAGTAACCGCGGCTTTTTCTAACTTTTCTCAACTTTTCTCTTTCTTTCTTTTTGTCTCTCTTACAATTAAAGAAAAAGATATATTTATTTTGCATTAACAGTTAATCTTGTGTGGTTTTAGTCTCATTTTTGGGGAATATTTTGAACCTTCAAAACTCTTTGTCTTTTCTACACATAGACTTAATTTTCTTTGCCCTTCTGGGTTTTAACTGGTTCATAGCAAGCAGATATGCACACCAGAAACAGTGGGTAGAAGTGGACCAAAGGATAAACCTCCAGCCCACTGGAATGAGCTGCTGACTTGTAGCCTTGTGGAGAGAGGTTTCTGACAGGACTTGTGACCCATGGGGCTTTCTTAGGTACAATCTATCCTTTCCTGAAGGACTGCACCTTGTGGAAGAAACCATTAATGGAGCAATTTTTGAAAAAGTAGATGAAAGGCTGTCCTCTGTATGTGGAATCCTTGCTCAAGTAGGCAGAGAACATGAGAATGAAGGAGTAGCATAGATAATATGTGATGAACTGAGCTGAACCACCATTTCCTGTACTGCTGCACCACTTAGCAGGGAGGGGATATAGAAAACTGGATGTAAAGTTCAACACAGGAAGAAGGGAGTTGTAGGAATAAGATGTTCTAAGATGTATTTTTATTTGTTATACTGCTCAGATCTTTGATTTGCAGTAAATTATATTAATTTCTCTGAGCTGAGTTTTTGCTGGTACACTGGTAGCTGCAATGGTAGTTGATGATGAGTGACCTCTCCCTTATCTAGAATCATGAGATCATCATATTTTCATCATATGTCCAGTTGAGGGTGATAGTGCAGCTATCAGCCAGGTTCAACCCACAAATAAGAAGTAAGGGGCAGGATTTGTTTGTACTCAGAGGATCTGAAGTCTTTGGGGCCTGTGAACTTTATGTGTGTCATAAGCCTTGTATTTGGCCACAAAATACTTTTGTACTTGTTGCAGCACAATACTGCTACAGTTACACAATGCAGGCCAATCTTTGGAGAGAGAAAATAAAATAGAATAGAGTTACAAGCTGTGGGATGCACTTGCAGAACCCCATGGCAGCACAGAGAGGCACAAGGTCTCTGCCTGACCTTGGGGGAAGGAGATGCAATGTGGCAGATGCCCGATAGAGACTGCCAGATGTTGCCAGATACCTGAACAGTGTGTGATCACCCCATAGAAGGACATTAGGAAAGCGTGGTGCTGACATGGCAGTGTGTGATAGGTCACTTAGTGAAAAATACCATGTAAGGAAATACTGTGTCTTGAAGAAATGTATAAAATGAGCTCGTTTGTCCAAATAAACCTCTGAGTATCCCTGCTGGTCTGAGTCCATGCCTTGGTTGTTGTACTCATACCAACATGGGAATGAATCTTGTGATGTGACTTCCTTGCCTGACACCTCTGCTACTCAACAGAGTGAGTGAAAGAAGTTTTCTTCTTTCTTGTGAAGCAAACAGATGAATTCTGTTGATGTATCTCTGGACAATCAGGACCTGAGAAACCATAATTAGTACTTATTTGGGTTTGAATTTCTTTTATGCATTGAAGATGCTTTCACAAATAATAAGACTAAAGGGATTTTATTCAACCAAAGGAAAAGTGTATGTTATTGCAGGTCTATTAATCAGAGACAGAATAGAAAAAGAGAGAGAAAATAAAAAGCTTTTGCTCCTCTCCCTTTCTCTCCCTGAGCAAGACCTTAAAACAAACTATCTGTGATGTAGCACATATTTTGTGCTACAAGTTTAGAAATTCAACACTGTTTTCTGGTTCTGTTCTTATTTTTTATTTCCTCAATTAATAGGTTTTCACTGTCCTAGTCTGTTGTGATATAAAAGATATTGGTTCACTCTTGCAGTAGATCTTTGCTTATCTGCTGTGCAGTGGGAAAAAAAAGCCTATTTCACAGTTTGTAGAGATTGAAACTGGTATGTGGATTTGCTTTCGTATAGCTCATTTAACTGTAGACATATCCAATACAAACATAAAAAAAAAAAAAAAAAAAAAAAAAAAAAAAAAAAACCCCAACCCAAACAAACAAACAAAAAAAAATNTTGTCATATATGCTTGCTCCCATATTTTCTATAGTGAATAGTCTTCCTTTCTGATTTATTAAGCCAGCTTTCAGAGCAGAACACAAACCTATCTGTAAACATAAGAGGTAATAGGAAATGAAGACATCTGTTTGATGATAGCCAAACATAACTTCATGAATGAAATTCAATCTGTTCTCTTCTTAGGCTTAAACCTCTCAAACTCCAAAACTATATAAAAAAGGAGAGATTTATGTTTTGTACATATAACTGTGTCAGCCACATAGTTAAAGTGTCTCTAATGTGACCAATCTTCAAAACAGAAGCAATAAAAAATTAAGCTAAAATCATGTTCCTCTTAATTTCAGTGTCAAAACTCCCACTGATTTCATTAGGGCCATAATTGTCTTTTGTGACCTAAAAATTCTATGCACAATATTCTCAATACTGTATACCTGAACTTTAAAACCAGAATAGATTCAGGAATCTTTGGTCTCAGAAGGAGTCCTGCTTAAAAGTATAGACCATAGTAGTCTACAGATTTTCCCAGTTAGTATCTCTGTTTTGGGAAACCAGTTTAACATAACAAACCTTATAATTGTGCATATTTAGGTATCATGGACCAGACTATGATTAACTTTTTCTGAACGTGAAAACTGTTTAGTTATTGCTAGTTTGTAAGTTGCTAGCAACTTACTCTTATATACCAGTGCTTTATACATCACCTCATGTCCCCTATAATCTGTAATAGTTCATTGCCAAAGGATTATTGAAACTCTAAATAATACATTGCCATTAACTACTATTTTCCTTATGTAAAATAAATAATTTTAGCACGAGTGTTGTCATGTGGTTTCATGACAATTTAAGGCAACCAAATCACTGAGCTGCAAAATTCTATGTATCTTGTCCCTTTTTTGTAATCATAAATTTCAGCCATCTTTTTTTACTTTAGAATGGAGCAATATTTGCTTTGAGTAAGGCTCTAGATTTTTCTTGGGAAGGTTCACCCAGGCAGTAGGTAGATCACATGTCTTGGAAGAATTGATTTTTAGTAATATCCCTGAATACTTAACAACTGGAGTTGCTGTTAATGTAAGGCTGATTTCATTAGTCTTATTTTTTTTTCCTGTAGTGTCTTGGATGATTGAATATCTTTTCAAGACTACAAAACTCTTCTGATGATTTTCTGCATATATGCATTTCTATCATGACTCAACCAGGAAGTGAATAAACACAGTCAATCATACAAATTTTAGCTCTGATATATGGAAACAAGATATAAAACCCCATTATTTCAGCCAGTTCAGGAGCTGAAGCTTCTAGCTGTCATCACAGTGAATGTACAAAAAAACCCTTGTAAAAAGATGTGGCTACTCTCCAGACTGAAAGACAACAAAAGGGACACTGGAAGAGTAATTTTACTGCTTAAGAATTGTCCTGGGGTGACTTTATGATGCTTGTATCTGCAGTCGTCTGTTCTGTTTATGCCAAATATTAAGTTCTACACCTTTAAGGCTGGTTCCGAGAGGGAATGGGGAGGAAAAAGAAGTGCTGAGTTTGTTTTCAGAAACTGCACTCTCTCCCCTGCATTCCTGCTCCTGGACTGTGTTGTCTAGAGAATAGACAGTGAGAGAGAGCTCTCCTTTGCTTTTTAGTTAGTTTTTTTAGCTAGCTGAGGCAGAGAAGCTCCTTGGAGTGTGTTTTTCTTTTTCTTAGAACTGTTCAAACCTGCTCTGGAGTGAAAATGCAGAAAACCCCAGGAGCTCACACCTGTGGCCCACTGGGGCCCGGGATATGGCATTTCTCAGCGCAGGAGGGACTGATAAGAGACTGAGTAAGCTGAGCTACACCCCATGAACAGGACTTTTTGAATTTACCATCTCTTCAGCACAGTGAGAGGTTTTATTGTTTAATTTTTTTATTATTTATTTTTTATGCTCGTGAATACTTTGCGTGTTAAATAAATAGATTTCTTCACTTTTATCCAAGACTTCCTTGGAAGTTTCTTACAAAATTTGCCCTAAACCAGTACAAATACATTTTTGGTACCTAACATGTGGCACAAAAATGTGGAAAAAACCTGTACTGATTGCAATTTTGTTTTACTTACTCTGTACTAAGATGAAGCAGTCAATTGTCATGTTCCTTGAATTCGTAAAGTCTGTCTGGTGGAGGCTGTCTCTGGTCCCTAAGCTTTTTTGAGGTTTTAATACCTTTCTGGTCCCTAGGCTTATTTTCTTATCTGGAGATATCTCCAGTATTCTCCCTAGTATGTAGTTTTTACAGTAAGCCTAAGCCAGCAACTAAATTAAACAGTGAGCCTGAGCCACTGCCAGTTGCTGCAGAAAAGAAGCAGAAAACCAAAACCAAACTCAGTGGATGATAATGATCTGAGGGAAAGACCCTCAAAGCCAACTCCTGACACAAAATCAGAAGTCAAAGCAAGTGAGATAAAATCAAAAGTCACTATTGAGTCCTTTTCCCTGAAGGATCTTTGTGGCCTAAGAAAGGATTACACCTGATGACCTGATGAATCTATAATTTGTTTGTTAGTCCATATTTGGGATGCTGCAGGCAAGGCTACAATTCTGGACAGCACTGAAGTGACGCATTTGGGATCTCTGTCACGTGATCCAATTATCTACTAAAAAATTATAAGAGGGGCTAAATCTTACAGTCTCTGGAAATGGGTCCTGGGAAGTGTGGCACAAAGATATATGTATGCAGACAATCTCTATATGCAGCAAACCCAGTGGAAGGCCATAGAACAAATGATTCAATGCTTGAGAGAAATGGCAGTGGCAGAAATTGTCTTCTCAGATGACCTAACAACTAAGAATCCAGACTTCGTACTATATACATCGTGACGTGGTAAAAACTTGTGGACTTGGGCTGCAAGAATACACTTCTGATTTAGAAATAATGAAGTGGGATCAGGAAGGGGACCGTGCTTGATGTGGTGAAGAAGCTCCGAGGATTTGCATATGGTCCATGGTCCAACACATGCAAGAATTGCAGCTGTGAAAACACATGTGCAAAAATTAGAAAATAAGATAGAAGAGAATCACAAGACACTCAGGAAAAAAACTTTAAGAGGGCTTTCTCCGAATCTTGGCAGTACAAATCAGAGGTTCTGGTAGCAAACACAAATGTCTCTCAAATGGAGAGATAAAGTACACCCCATCAGCTGAGCTATGGCTCTTCTTCCATGAGTGTATAGAAAACATGAGGAGGTGGGACAGAAAATCACACTCCTGCTCTGGCAAAACGGGTCTTGAATTGAAGGACAGCAAAACCCAAAGAAATTCCACCAAAAAGGAATCAGCTCCAGTAGCTTGTAGCTAAACTGCCCGATGTGATGATGACAACACGTCCAATCCCCTTGAAAGAACCTCCAAAACATATGTCCAAAGAAAGAAAGATAACTAGGCTTAGAAGAGCCCTGCCTGTATCCAAGTACAGAGTAGGAAAAACCCATGTTTTTTGGACTGTATGAATTCTTTGGCCTGACACATCAGAACCACAAAAATATGAGGCCTTAGTTGACCCTGGTGCACAGTGCACACTAATCCCACTGTGACCTGTGGAGACAGAATCTGTGGCTGTTGCTGGTGTGACAAGGGGATTGCAAGATTTGACTTTAGTAGAAGCTGATGTGAGCCTGACTGGCGATAAGTGGAAGAAACATTCTATTTTGACTGGCCTAAAAGCCCCATGCATTTTGGGCATAGACATCCTCTGAAGTGGGTATTACAATGACCCAAAGGGATTCAGGTGGGCATTTGGGAACTCATTTCAAGGACAGCCTTATCAACACCTGAGCTAGGGAACAACATGGCATTGAGTGAGTGTACCATATTCCCTACCATGCACTAGCTGCAGGCAAAGTGGAGAGGTACAATGGACTGTTAAAACCGCCTTGAAAATATTGGGTTGGGATCTTTTAGAAATTGGGAGCAGCATCTAGCAAAGGCCACCTGGTTAGTTAACACCAGAATTTCCACCAGCCGAACAAGCCCTACCCAATCTAAACCCCTACATACTGTAGCCAGAAACAAAGTCCCAATAGCGCATGTCAGAAGTTTGTTAAGAAAAACAATTTAGATAAATTCTGCCTCAAGTACAGACAAACCCATTTTTAGAGTTTTCCTTACTCAAGGACCAAGTTGCACACGATGGATAATGCAGAAAAACAGACCAACACAATGTGTACCTCAAGGAGATCTGGTTGTTAAGTGAGAACCATATGTAAATATCACTGTTTGTTAAATATTACTGCCCATTGTCTGTATACAGCTATCTACCGTATATATGTGTATGTATAAGAGAAGTTCCTTCGAGTGTGTTTTCTCTTTTTCTTAGAACTGTTCAAACCTGATCTGGACTGAAAACCCAGAAAATGGGGAGCTCATGCCTGCTACCCATCAAAGTCTAAAACGCTGTATTCCAGCACCAGAAGGACTGATAGAAGACTGAGCAAGACAAACAACCCGCCATTAAAAAGACTTTCTGAATTTGCCCTCTCTTCAGAACAGTGAGAGGTTGTATTGTTTAATATTATTAATTTTCTATGCTTGTGACCACTTGTTAAATAAACAGTTTTTTTCATTTTTCTCTAAGGAAATCTTTTCCTGAACCAGTTGAGAGAGAAGCTGCTTGAATTTGCTTTTTTTTAAAGAAAAACCCATTCAGAAATTTCTTCCCAAATTTGCCCTAAACCAATACAGGAATTTACACACTTTTTTTGAAAATATTGATTCCATTATAAAAATGTGACTAGTTTTGGGTGATTTCAGAAATAAACTAACTTGGGTTCCTATTTTATGGTGAAAAGACTAAATTTTGGAAGATGTATTCTTTTTGAATGTTATTATAAATGGCTGAAAGAGCTATCATATATAATCAAATTTTTTGCTTTTTAATGTGTCTGTCACTGATTTTTCCCCATACCTTTCCTCTGGGCAACATGTCAAATTAAAAGGATTTCTTTCTGGGTGAGGAAAGCACTTTAGTGCCCCTGGCTGGTTGTCCTCTAGAGAAAGATCACTCTGGCCAACAGCTCACTTCACCCTCCTGTTTTTACTATATTGAACAACCATGAAAGAGGAAAAGTTTTCAGTCAGTCTGAATCAAATTTGTCGCTTGGATATAAATTTACTTCAGAGGTTGTTAAATTTTCTTTGAGGTAGCTTTGTCTGTTCTATGTGCAGTTGAAGTATAGTACTAGAGCACAGAGACAGGTTTTTTCAGAATCTTGCCAGTCTATTTCTTAGATGCAGTATAAGCTTAAACTTGTGCCAGCAAAATATTAGCAAAGGATTTAAAGCAAAAGTGACTAATTACAGGCTTTTGCCATCTTTTCAGAGTGAAGTTCAAGTGTGATAATACAGTGATGGTCATTTTTATCCACACTTCACACTCATATTGTGTAGACCCAACTAAAACTTGAATAAATACTTATTTTTTTGCCTAGATTCTACAGATGAATAAAGACTGACATAAAAGCAGATAAAAAAATCCCTCATAAAATGGGGGAAAAGAGATTATTCCAAGGAGAATTTCCAACAGCTTAATCTGCCTGGAAGATTCAAAAGAGCAAGCATAGGTTTCTTTGGTGATCTGTTGAAAAATCACCTGGCAGATCAGGTGAGGGAAAGACTGCACAGTACAGTCTTGAAATTTCTAGCACTTTTAATGCTATCTTTGATGATCTAAAACATAATTTTAATTTTTTTAATACCTAAAGATTTACTTTTAGGACATTAAAGTTAAAAATACACTATTGCTTGCTTTAAAAGGAAACTATGCAAACACTTTTAAAAAGTCTAATAGACTTAATAACTCTTCCAGCAAAACATTCTTAACAATTAAATCAGTTACAACAATTTCAGTTAATCAACTTGTAGTACAAAACTATTATTTTATAGAAAAAGTGTATGTAATCATATATCCATAAAAAGCTACAGGAGTATCTGCTCCAAAAACATTCAGCTGTTTTTGAAATATTTTTAAACAGTCCAAAATTACAATAGAGAGTTTTGTCTTGCAAAAAAAGAACTCTGTTTGTGTGGTGTGGGACAACTAATTAGAAGACAGAAACAAACATGGGACTGTCCCTGATCTTTGTCCTCCTACTACTGTGTTGCATAACTGAGGAAAAAGAAGCAAAGTTACTTACTGTATTTTACCAAACTAGAGAAATTCCCAAAATTTACAGAATTGATGTAGTCAGATGCTGTGCCATTCTAATTTTCAGTTCTGGGTACAGCTGCAAAACTTGGCCAGCATGTGCTGCTCTTGGGCTTTTACAAACTGAGAAAGGATTCTCAGGGAGCTGCTCCAAGTTGGCAGAGTTTGAAATACCACCTGTGCTCTTTTAAATGTTGCCAGTGTATGTCCACGATTTGACCCAGAATCAGAAAGCTATAACTAGTATACTCCATTTCTCAGAGGAGAGAGAAAACAGCATATAAATTTTGTGAGTTCAATGGATAAAAAAATATCTAGTGCAGTAGAAGCTACATATCAATGTACTTCAGACTCAAGTGTGTTCTTGTGTGCCCTTTATTGAACAGCTGAAGACAATGAACAAACTCATGGCTGATCATGATTTGTGTGAACAATGTAGTACCAGGGCAGAAAATGCAAAACAACAAGAAAAAAAAAAAAAAAAAAAAAAAAAAAAACCACACAAAAA
>VWZU01016056.1:65572-104965 GCA_013397095.1 Sterrhoptilus dennistouni
AAAAAAAAAAAAAAAAGAAAGAACCCCTTCCCCCCCAGAAGACCCTCCAAAAATCCTAAAAAAATCCCCAAACTACGAAAAAATCTCCAAATCAAAACAAAGAACTACAAACCCCTAAACAAACAAAAACCAAACAAAACCAAAAAACCCACAACCACTCCCTTTATTTCAATGAATATTTTGTCTAGCTCAGCTGCTTATTTCTTTACATTGTTTGAGTCTGTTTCCCCATCAAGCCAATATCACCATATTATTTTGCCTTTGACCTTTTACTTCTAATGGCTTACAATAATGACTCCTTGAGTCGATGCCTTCCAGGCCTTCCAGACAGTACTTCCTGGGATCCTCCAGAATCCATTGTTGCCATGCATTAGACTAGACAGCAACATTAGCAAATAGGTGAAATCACTAACATACAACAAATGATTGTTGTGTTCTTACATGGTGTTTCTCCAGCACACCTGTAGCATAGGCAAATGGAATAGAAACATAAACACAATCTCTGTAATGTCTTCAGTTATTGCATGTATGTGAAATAGAGGGGAATAACTTCTAGATGCAACTGAACTTCCTGGCCTAAATTATGATCTTCTTTTACTCTGTGGACAGACTTGAAACCCAGTGATAATCTCTAGTGTAAATTTTATTATGTAAAATTAGTGTTAATTACATAGCTACTCTAAAGTTGAGCATAATAAAAGCTTGGAAAGTTGCATTTGTAGACTTAAAAAAACATTGCCATGGTGCTGATTATGCTCTAACTGTCAACAAAATGAGATGTGCAATACCTCCTCTGAACTACCTAAGTCTAAAACATTGCATCTGGAATGACCCATCTGAATGTGGCACTTAGAGCTCCACAGATTTCTACAAATATATCAAATCAATGTAAAAAAGGTAGCTGAGGTAATTGAGAGTGAAATGACTGCTAATCTTAAAATAAACTACTCCTCACTTCATAATTAATAAAACCAAAATATGCCAGATAGCATTAAAAATGAATAGGAAAAACATAGAATAATATCTACTATTGCCACAAATGCTGTACACTATGAATATAGCATCATTTAAGCTGATTATAAAAATATTCTCATGGGCAACACCTTGCACTTGCTTTATCATGATTTCTGATACAGTTCTTTAAACATTAAGGTTGAACAGGACAAGATTATTTTGCCTTCAACATATTTACTTAATGCATAGGGACAAGTTTCAGCAGATAGAGCACATATCAGTGTCAGTTTCTTTATTTGAAGTAGTGGAAATACTGGTCCTTGGTCCAGCAAGGTAAACTGTACTAGTGATTTTCTTATGTTTTATTCTAACACAAAGTCACAGAATGCCACTGCTATGTAATATTCATTCTTATTGGCTTCAAGCTGCATCCTTTTTCCAGAAGGGTTGTCAAGATGGGATTTCAGAGGATTATGTTCACGTCTATGAAAAAGTCCCTTGAGAGTTTCAGTTTACCTTACTTGAAAGATTCTGCTGTCTAACTTCTGGTGCAATAAAAGTGTGGGATAAATGAAGAGGAAGAGAAGTTTCCTCCTTACATTGGGTCATTCATTATCTTCAGCTCTTATTCATCTATAAGTTAGAATAATGAGCGGTCTGCATATACTCATCAAATAATGATTGTGAAGAGTGAAAAAAAGGATTGAAGGAATCTCTCAGGTACCTGATTCACTATGAATTGCCTAGATTTTGTCCATCATCTTGTGAGATAGAATAGATGGATGGTGGAAGCATTTCAGGTAGTATAATTTCTTGGTATAAGCATTATCTTTTGTATTTTTTATTGCTTTTCACCTTGAACAAACAGAAACAACTTGAATTCCCAATTTCTGTGTTTTTCCTTTTTATTTCAGGGAACAGTGCTGGTCTGTCTTTCTACCTAGATGTATGCAGTGCAATGCCTTCTTGTAAATTTGAGTAACATAGTTTTGGCTTTGGTCTAGTAGATCAGTTCAATTAAAAGTCTGTGCTGTAATACATTATGCCATAAGGTCGAACTTGTACGTGGTTCTTTGGTGCTTATGTACAGTATAGAAAAGGGGAGGAAACAGACCGGGCTGTGAAGGAGTGTAATAAAGCCTTCAGAATACATATGATCATAACAAATCTTCCGTACCTAAAATTACAGTATTTGATCTGGAGTTACAATGACATGGATGCAAAGGATATGAAATAAAAATTACATGTTCAGATAACAATAATAGTACCTAGTGCATATGTGTCTTTCCTTCATCAAGGGCTGTTCACATCTTTTGCAAAAGGTTCAGCACCACTGTTTCATTTACTAGCTGTGTAAACTGAAAGGCACAGAAAGATCCTTGACAGGTGGGAAGCAGAGCCAGATCCAGGACACCTGTCTTGTAGTCTATTTGCTAGGTCTTGTTAGATTCATTTGTGTGACCTACATTCTTTTTCTAGTAGTAATTTTGATACTAACAACCATAAAACTGATCAACCAAACAAATGAACAAACAAAATTAAAAAAACTCCAAAATCCTGAACCACTATAAGTTATTGCAGTGGTCTCATTTCACATGGCATAGTTGCACTGTGAAATTCTGTTTACTAACCAATAATTATCAGAAAAAAACCTTTAAATCATTGGAATTATATGTCATTGCCAAAAAAACCCACCAGGTGTCAAATGATAGTTTCTACATTAAACTAGAATGCATATGCTATGATTTTACCTTCTGTAATAAGACCAGAAAAAAACCTTACACTCTTCTGTGCTGTGTGGGTTCTGAAGTTATTATTTCTCTTTTTAGAGAGCACAAAACATACATTGTATTTGAATTTTTAGAGAACTTTTACATGATCACTACAACACCGACTTGTATCACACCTACACTGAAGGTGAAAACATAAGGGATATTTTTTCCAGTAATGTGAAGTGCACCACTTTCCAAGTACCACATTAGGAGAGCATTATATCCCAGACAGTGCCATAGACTTTTACACTGCTGAATAGTTGATACACTCCAATGACTCCTCATATTCCAGTGCTGCCATAGACCTCAGTGCCCTTCCTCACCATTGGTCTGAAAGATGTGATGATGACCTTCTTTGAGGCCCATTTCTTCTACCACCTGGTACCTATGTATGTTTTTGAAAAATAACATTACTCCAGGTGCTGTGTTCATCCTGTTGTTGAAAAGGTACCAAATAGCTTACTTTCAGTTTTTGTCATGGAATTTTCTGTGTTTATTTTCCAATCTAAGATAACAAAAAACAACAAAAACATCTCCTTTCTGGTTAATGCCACCATTCTTATTTTTTCTCTTTTAACATTTTTTTTCTCTTTCAAGATGAGGAAATAAACAGTGGAATATTAGGTATTAGATATTCAAAACAAGACCCTCAGTTATTCTTAATTGTCTAACTGCATTTTGTCTATCAAAAAAGTAGTATTTGGCAACTTTTACTTGTTACACCTTGATTTTATAGTAATTAATTTCTTTCTTTAGCGTTTAGCAACAGTTATCAGTAAATTTATAGCTAATTTTTTTTTAATGAGCTTATGTAGACACTGTGAAGTGACTTTAACATGTGGGGCAAAACTGCTGTCTCCAAATTATTAGCACTTACAGAGCCACTAGCACTTGTGGAACTGTTTCTCAATTCTTGCAGATCTCAGTACATTTGGCTGCCTAGTCTGAGAATGGAGAATATGACTTGGTCTGGAATGGCTGTTAGATTCTGGTTATGTTCTCCAGACAGCAGGGGACACTTAGCGAGTGCTTATTGAAAGATGAATTTTGTATTTTCCATCTCATTGAAAATTTTCCACCCTGAGGCATGCATTAATAAAATTTAAACAAAACCAAAAATTGCAGTCATTAATTTCTGGCAAAAATCTTGACCTGCTGTCAAAGGCTGAGCACAGTAGAGTAGGCGTGGGAAGATTTTTTCCAAAATGTTTTTACCTCTGGGCTGGAATCTTTTCTGTTGTCAACTTTCACTGATCATTTTTTTTTTCCTTTGTCTTTGAAGAAAAACAGACACTTTTGGATGGAAATTTAATTTAACAAAAACTTTGAAAAGTAGTTAAAACATGTAATTTTTGGCTAGCTCTTTATGTAGAACTAAAGTAAAGTAATACAACCTTAACAAGAGATTCTGCTAATGGTGCGTTTCAAAACTTGCTAAGTGACAGATTACTACTATGCATCAAACAAGATTTTCATTGAGTTGCACTTTGCCTGAATAAATTTTCTCCTTAGAGCTTGTATGCCTGGAGTTAATTTAAACCTGTCATACATAACAGTTCCTGCTACTCAATGCTCCTAGAAAAACAAAACAAAACAAAACAAAACAACCCTCCTCGATGCTTAAAACACCCTAGCTGGTGTTCAGGTTCCTCTGAACAAAGAGAGGTTGAAGAGAGATTTGCTGATTCCAAAATATTAACTGCAGCACTCAGCAACACTTTTTTTTTTCAATTTTGTTGGTCTGATGAGAGACCATCAGCCATGTCACATAATAATATCAGGCAGAAGTAACTAAATTACATGAATTGTACTTCCTAAATTACATGAATTGATGAAAAAACACAGTTAATGTGTTTTTCAAAAAACTGAGGAAAGGTCTTCAAATGAGTGGCGAAAAATAACAAATTGGAGATTGCCTCCTAACCTTAACAAGAATAAGCTATGGAGGTCAGAGTATGAATTTCCACACAGTTTGCACCTACACTTCTGCAATGTGTACTGCCAGAAAACACACCTTCTGTTTAAACAGATTTGCTTACACCTTGAAAAGGGCTCTGGAGAGGCAAAAATAAAGGAATTTTTATTTCAGAGAGTGGAAACTTCATAGCTCTTTGAAAAATAAAGTAACTACCCTCACTTCTTGGGATCTCAGGAGAAATACAGCTTCTGCCTCTCACATTTCCTCCCAGGTTCTTCTATGTCACCATTGAAAACTTAGCTAAATATCCCACTATAATTTACCTAGTGATTTGATATTTTTACTTACAATGTATGTAAATGATGTAGCTTAGTAATGGTGTGAAGGCCAGGGAAGCAAAGTAGTGGTTGCCAACTGCAATCAGAGGTATTGAGGGTACTGGTATTTCTAGTACCTCCCTGAACATATGCAAAGTTCCATTGTAAAGGTTTGGTTTACCATTGCAAAAGTAAAGGAACCCCCTGCTGATAGTAAACCTGAAGCAATGGAAGGCCTGACACTGTACCTGACACTAGCTGATGTTCTACTGGCCATTACAGCAATGCTTAAAAGAGCTGAGTTATTCTAAGTGGTAATGCTGGAGTGATTTTTGCCTTGTGAAAGTTGCATAGCAGTGCAGATGACTCAGCCCTTTGGGTTGGGTGGTTTGGTATTAGAACTGATATATTTCCTGGTTTCAGCATGGGAATGTTTTCTGAAAGTCAAAAAAACATTAAAAAACATTTTGAAAGTCAAAAGCTCTTCTACTTTGTTTAAAAGTTCTGGTACCTCCGAGAACAATCAAACATTGCTTAGAATGATCATTACCACAAATTATTGTTATTTTCCTTTGGCAAAATCTGAGATTTTTTTTTTTTTTTCACAAAATTATGAAACTCTGGGTAACACTTTTGAGTTACTGTAAGTACATTCTAGAATTTTTTTGAAATGATTTCTTAACCATCTTTCTTAATACCTAGGGGTTTTTAAAAATATTTTTAAGAAAACATGTTTGGAACTCTAGAGTATCAAATATAGACGATTTCCAGAGATTTATGACTTTGCCATTCCATCAACCCTTTCAAAGAAGATAACATATCTGCTTATAAGAGAAATGAACATAGGTTAAAGACCTAATCCATGGCACTATTTTCATATTTCTTTCACATGTATAAGGCCCTGTAGAATTAGCCTTTAAGGATGCCAACTTGCATGAGGTCTTACAATTAATATGCATGTTTAAGATCATTCCCTCTGCTTCTCACTATGCTTTATGAAAAACTAACACTGGAGTTTATCTGGCTACCATGGAAACTTGACCCATCAGGTGTGTTTTGAGGCCTATGTAGTTT
The DNA here is from genome assembly GCA_013397095.1 of Sterrhoptilus dennistouni. Classification (NCBI taxonomy): domain Eukaryota; kingdom Metazoa; phylum Chordata; class Aves; order Passeriformes; family Zosteropidae; genus Sterrhoptilus; species Sterrhoptilus dennistouni. The sequence continues at coordinate 71,608 of VWZU01016056.1, forward strand.
ATTTTTCAATAGAGACATTCATACTATCCCCATTAACACCAAGATTACAAATGAATCTTTTCATCTTTCAAAACATGCCCTTGAAGTGTACTTTGCGAAGGCATTTCCATTTACTCCTTTGAGTATCACAGTGATCAAGGCGTTGTTATCTCCTATAAAAGCAGGTGGGAGGAAGAGGAGCTTAATTCAGTGCTGTGATTTCTATCAATTAGAGTGAGGGCAAAATAAAAGAAGGAACCATTAATAGAGGAGATTTTTGTTGTAATACTCAATATGAATGATTCCTAACAAAAAGGATGTCTTGAACTTATTAAAACATTAATCTGCTTTGAGGTCACTGAAAATGCAAAAATATATCAAAGTGTACATGGCAAAATCTGGACATTTTAAATTTAGCAATACTTCAATACGATTTAAAGGAAAGTGAGGAGTAAGTTACTGGGGAAAATAAAGAACATTCGCACTCCACAATTTTCTGTAAATTGAAGTCATACTGGTTTTTCTAGTGCTAAAGTTGAAGTCTGACGCTTTGCAGAAGGATAATAAATATAATGGACATGTCCTGTTAATTGGTACACCAGTAGGAGGCTGACCTAGATTGCTTCTTTTTAGAATTAAATTTCCAGGAGGAGAGAAACAAACTATATTAAACCAAGCCTTTTCCAATTTACATCAGAGAAAGAGAGAAGGGTGCACTTCATTACTGTTTTTTATATGAGTTCGCTTTTGACTTGCACTAAATAGTCTTTCTTAAAAGGCAGTTTGGGGATATAAACGTATATTTTTTCAAACTCACTGACCTTTAGTGCTCATAGAAGATTTTCCACACAAGTTTGCCAAGGCAACACCAGTTTTTATTAAGGTGTCCCATGTGTGCAGAGAGAGAATTGTGCCAATTTTTATTTTATGTGGTGATTTTCAGATACAGATAAATCAGCAAGGATAAAAGAAGTCTAAGCAACATGCAATATTGCTATCTATAGTGAAAGCATCCAGTTCTTGGTCCTCAGAGGTGAAAGAGAATGTTATGGACACATAATTTAATATATTTTTTCATTATTACATGGTGTGAGTCCAAACATATAAACCTTATTTATATAAACAACTCATGCTTAAGTAAATAATCCCATTGGTATTGCCCAAGGAAAACCTACTTATGAAAGTAAATGCTGTTATGAGTTATACATAAGCTAGATCATGTTAAAAATTCTATTGTTGCCTGAAACTTCAATGCCAGATTCTTCATCTTACCTTTTATTCTGTGATGTCTTCTTCGTGGGGTTTAACTTTATTCCATTTTTACAGAACCCACCTTAACAAAGCCACCACACACAGCTGGAAAAGGCAATGGACAACACAAGAGAATATCATTAAGCAGCTGAAAATACAAACCATTCTTTTAATATTAAGCTGTCTAGAAGAAAAAATATAAAATATTGCATTGCAAATATATAAGAAAGATCAAAATTCTGTATTTTAACTTGCACATGAAAATGTACTGTGATTTGACTACAGACATTACCATATATATGAAGAACATAATGAGACAAAAAACTTTTGTCCCTATATCTCTTCCTCCTTCCTGTCCATTCCTACATGACCACATGATGAAATAAGATCTTTGAGCTCATGTTTTATGCTTGAACTAGGTGTTTTAAATCTACCCATCTGCATGAGACTCTTAGTTAATATCCCAGAGTTCTATCTTAAGAAAAAAGAAGAAAAAAATATTATAGTCTGATGAGCTGTAACAGTAAAGTTGGAAGCTGCCAATACTCATTAACATAGAACACAGAGGAATCCTGATTATCCATGTAAGGCTTTTTATTTTGCACTTCAAATACAGTGAAATCATAATCTTCATAATTTCCTCATAAAATTGAATGCATTTCACTCCTAAGTGCATCCCCCTTAACATAATCTGAAACATCTAAGATTTTATTCACAGCTCATTGAGAACCAAAAAGGCCAATTATAAGCAAGAATCAAGCTCAGTAATAAAATCCCAACCTATGCTGTGAGAACAGGGCTGTATACTCTGTGTTTATCACAAAGATGTAAAATCAATTTAATTTAATCACTTTGAATTACTAAGCACTGCCAGGGAAATAGTCAGAAGCATATATGTTAACCAAGTCAATGAATATTTTCTAGTTTACTCCCTGAATTGCACCACTACTGCATAGTTATTATATTTTTATGCACTACGTTAGTTACTGTTATGGAAAAAGCACTTAAAATAAGGCTTCACAAGAAGATCTCTATTGCAGTTAGAACACTACTGCACATAATAAATTCTGTCTATTCCTCTTCAGTGCACCTCAGATGTAACCCATATTAAACCCACAAATACCTCTTAATTCTCTATGACTTTTTAACTTGAAGTATGTACAAAGCAAAAACATACCATTTCACTCTGATTAAAACTGAGGGTGCATAAAGCAATGGATTTACTGACTGAGTGTCAAAAGACACTCATGTTTATAGATAGCAGCACCTCACAACTGGAAAATGTCTCTAGCCTACTGCCACACTGGTTGTAGGCTCTTGAGTGCCCAGTGAACTGCCACACCTATCTGATCATGAAATTCTTTCTATATTTTATTTTCTTGACATATTTTTGCTTCTAATCTGTTACATATTCCTAGGCCAAACATCTCGAGTGCGTGTATACCAATGCATGCAGCTTGGGGAAAAAATAGGAGGAGCTGCAGCTCAGAAAGTTGGGATATTGTAGAATAACTGTAATATGGTATGACAACTAACATGACTGGTGAGTCACAATGGATGACTACAGTCTGTGAGATTCTGAGTCTAGATGAGACAGAATAAGAAGCATACTAGAGATGGCAAAGTGGACAAATACCTCTTGAGAACTACAAGTTCACTTCCAGGGAGATTCAGTTAGAAGAGCAAAATCTCAGGGTGATTTGAAAGTGGGCAAAGATGTCAAAATCCACAAGAAAGGGTTCTTTGTAAAGACCAGGCATAAACAGAATACAAGCTCACTGCTAAACAGAAGTGAATTAGTCACCAATAATGTTGAAAATGCAGAGGTTCTCTATGCTTCCTTCAGCTCCATCTTTACCAACAGTGTTTGACCCAGGCCTTGGGGACAACAATCCAGGTTGATGATAACACAGGCCAAGAGCTGGCAAGGGAAGATTTGGTGTGTGAACTTTCACAGGAGCTTGACCCCCTGCACAAATCAATGGGGCCTGACAATACCTGCCTGAGAGTGTTAAGGTTGACATCATTGTGAGGCTGCTTTCCAGAGAAGTCATGGTTGTCTTCCATGAAGCCTGGAACAAGACTGTCACTCCCATCTGACAAGAAGGGCTTAAAGGAGGATTCAGGAAATTATAAGCCCAGAAGTCTTACTTCAGTGACTGGGAAAGATATGCAACAAATCCTCCTGGAGGCCATCACAAGTCAGATGAAGCATATGATTGGGAAAAGCCAGCATGGATTCACCAAGTGCAAGCTGTGCATGACAAACTGGGTCACTTTCTAGAGCAAAGTAACCTACTTTGTTGATGTGGAGCAAGTAGTGGACACTGTCTCCCTGGATTTCTTCAAGACTTTTCACAAGGTCTTCCGCAGTCTCTTAGAGAAAATTTTGTGTTATAGTTTAGACCAGTGGTCTAAACCACTGTGGTTTAGTGGTGTGGTGAGTGTGGATGACTGGTCTCACCCCAAGAGTGGTGGTAAATAGCTCCTTTTCAAACTGGGCACAAGGGGTGTCCCCCAGGGACACATACTGGGATCAATGCTGTCTTAGTGTTTTCATAAGTGCCTGGAAAATACGATCAAATGTAACCCTAAAAAGTTTGCCAGTGGTACCAAACTGAGAGGGGAAGTGGGCACTTTGGCAGGGAGAGCCACCTGCAAAGACCTGAATAGCCTGAAAGAGTGGGATAACCAGACAAGTGTGAGGTATTGCAGCTGGAAAAATATAACCCAGGAGTGCAGAACAGGCTGGGATCTACCTGGCTGTGGAAAGGACCTGGTGGACTAGTTCAGTATGAATGACCTCTATGATGCTGTGGCAAAGAATGCCAGAGGGATACTGGGCTGTCTCAAAAAGGTCATGACCAGCAGAAATAAAGTCATCACTTTGAATCACTCAGCTCTGGTCAGGACACAGCTGGAATACTGTGCTTAGTTTTGGTCTCTACTATACAAAAAGATGTGGGCAGTCTGGAGAGGGTTCAGAGAAGTGCCATAGAGATAAGAGAGAGAAGCCTGCTCACTGAGATAAGGATGAGAGTGCTGGACTTGTTCAGATTTGAGAAAAGAAGATTTGGGTGAGAATTTATCACGATTCTCCAGTGACTACAGAGAAAAAGAGGACAACTTTTTACAGTAAGTAACAAGATAAAAATGAGGGCTAATGGCTAAGTTACTCCTGGGTAGATTGAAATGGGACAATTTTAAGATCCAGGGAAACAAGCTGCTGGGCCATTTTGTCTGGACTGTGCTTTTGACAAGAAAGGTTGGACCAGAATATCTTTGAGATCCCCTTCCAGTATTTCATATTCTATGATTCTTTTATTCTATGATTTCTCTAATGTGGCACTGAATAACAGTTTTTTATTTTCTTTTTACCCAAAAGGAGTAATGGTTGGAGAGCCAACACCTTAAAACCTTGTTCTCTGTGGGTTTCTAAGTACTGGTTGTACTCCTGATTGTGCCATGTAAGGTGACCTTAAAAAATTAATAGGTTCACAACATCGAAGACTTGTTGACAGCTTTAGTATGTATTGTGAGACTGAGAGAAGCTTCATTAGCCCTCCAGCTCTAATATTCAGAATTAATTGGGTAATGAGATACGAACATAGCAGCCATTCCAAAGAATCAAAGTTGTTATAGATGGAAAGAAGAACCTTTTTTTCCCCTCTCCTTATTTTTTACAAATTATTCTGTAAATAAATGTACCGTTTTTTTCTGGATATATAACAGGGCTGCTAATGGATATGAAAATGTTGGATATTATTTGCAAATACTTGATTAAGAAATGTACAGCCACTTTAATTCAAAACAAATTCCTAGCAGTAACCCAGTTCTCCTTGTAAGGTCATGCTGAAGATATTTGCCCTAAACCTTGCATAATTATGTTGGTTATTGCCTTTCTCTTTCCCATGAGGACTACAGAGAGCTGAAAAGTGGAATTAGATTTTTCTCCTGAGGAGGATACTGCAGCTAGGTTTAAAACCAATTCTCAAGAAAAAGCCTCCAATTTTTCCCTTTGAAGAAGAACCCCTTCTCTCTATATGCAGACAAACAAGCTTGCCCTCAGCAAGAAAAGTTCTGGGAGAGAAAGAAGAAGAAAAAATCAATGTTCCAACAAGATCAAACCAGTTCCAGATGCTCTCAGGAATTTTTGGGGGCATGCAGAAATGTCATTGTGTTCATTAAACTCCTAGACAGCATTTTCATTGTCACAATGAAAGCAGTGCTGACCTTGCCAGTCCATTAAACCCTAACAAGGGTCTCTGCAGGTTCATAGTTCCAATTATGACACATTTTATAGGACCCTAGCAATAAATACTTTGACTTGCTCCACTGTGGGTTGATCTTTGCTCCTGCAGTTTCCAAATAAACAGTGGGCTGGAGGTGGAAACTCAAATGTCTGCTTTTACTTTCAGAAGTAGAATGCTGGAAACACCTTGCCTAACATGCAGCTGAGATTCTCAAGGAGACTTTCCCCTGGGCTTGTGTTGAAGTTAATTATTTGGTTTTGGCTGACACAAAAAATTTGTATCAAGTCTTAAAATAATACTAGGAAATCTGTACGAATAACATAACATAGATGTACATAGTATGTGATAATCTATGATTATTGACTAGTAAAAAGAAATTAAGTAGATATGGTATTATGTGAGTAGATACGATATTAATCAAATTATGGTTACAGACACTGAGGTTCAATTTTTGAGAGTATATGTGAAGAAACTAAGACTAATGTTTTGCATTACAGTTGGGAATAATGAAAAAAGATTAGATTGCGAGATGGATATTATTTATTATACCTATGAAAATAATTTTAACCCTAGATATTCAGAATTTCTGGCTATGTTTGCAGACATTGGCAGGAAGACCAATTTAACTGAGAACAAAATAAGTGTACAGAAAAATAAACAAAATGAGTTGCAAAGTTTGTGTACACAATTAGCATCTGCAAAAGACAGTTTTATAAAAAGGAATAAATTTTTAATTCAATACAATTTTTTTTTTACTTATATAGACATTTTACACTGCCCTTGCAAGCAAAAATGGAATATTTTTATGATGGTAAAGCTATAGGAAATGTTGTAGAAAATGTTACCATGTTATTTCAAAGTCATAAGATGTATTGTTTTCAAGAAGGCCCTTAGGACTTCTTTCAAGTGTATGTAAGTCCTTACAAAATGCAAATATTTAGGAATGTTGTATCTACCTAGCTCCAACAAAAAAGATAGTTATGTGTATTGTGTTCTAAAATGACAAGAAACAGTGATAAATTAGAAAAAAGGAGTAATATATGTGCCAGAGATACTATGAGAAGATCAACTTTCATAGATACAAAAATGCTGAAGTAAAACCATATGAAATCAACTCCATAACATTTTTACATTCAGAATAACTGCCACAAATCCTAAAATTTCTTCTCTAGTAGACACGCTTACATTAAAAGTTACTGAAAAACTCATGATGCAGAAGTTACCCATAGCATACTGTGTGAGCGTTTGAATTGTAATTAAAATAAGAAATCTTTGGAGAATATCATTAGTGGGAGCTATGAATAAAAAGAAAATGTAATCTCTTCTCTATCATTCTAAGCTTTCAGAAAATATGTGTTAATACACTAACTCACATGCAGAAAGTTTGTAGAAAGCTTTTTGAAGCGCTGGAATGATTTAAACTAATAAACAAATAGAAATGCATATCTATAAGAATACTGAAATAAGAAGTGATAACAACAGTACAGTTTTTTTGTGTGTTTCAGTTTTATATCTAGAGTTAATATAAAATTGCTATGACCTTGGTATTAAAAATAAGTAAATAAGATGAATCGAATGCTAGTAGAGTTATCTGTTTGGCCCAAGAGTCCGAATAATCTTATTTTTTTACTTCCTTTTTCACAGTAAGGGGTGGAAGCATTTCCAGAGTATATTTGCTTTATGTCTCTTACATAAGATCCAAATAGTGATTTTATACAGAATTTTGCATATACAATTTCTGAATGGTTATGACTTTTCAAATCTGAAAGCTTTAGATAATGCAGTAGGGTCATGTAGACAAATGATGTGTCTTCTTGACAGGTATGTTGATTGCTTGCTTATAAAACCTCTAAGATTAATGGTCAGCCCTGCAAGTTATACATGATCTGACATCATAATCTGAAATACAATCAGTAAAGAAATCTGATAAAACCCAAAAACAAAACCAAAATCCAAAAACCCCACAAACAAACAAAAAAGAACAAAACAAAATTTATTTGCTATAATGACGTCAGCATCTTAAAATCTTACACCAGGTCTATTAGAGCTAAGGAAGAATATTGGCATAGGAAGTAAAATTACTTGAATACTTAATCTTTCTATTTGTTAGAAAAAAGAAGAGAACATATAATTGATAAATTACCATGAGACGAGCAGGATGGAATTAAATGACAGAAAGAGTAAGGCTGATAAAGATATTGTATGGTTAGTGAATTTTTGGTTTTGTCATTATAAAATATTAATTACTTCCTTGATCATTTCTAGTAAGTATGTTTTAAAATAAAAAAGAAATCTGTTATATTCACTAGTTTTTGCTCTTGTTTTTCTAAGCATTACTATAATTTAATGTAATGTTTGTATGTTTTCAAATTTGCAATTTTTTAATGTTTCTCCACTTGGTTGATTCCAGCAGAAATATGAAAATCTCTGTGTTACAATCAAAATATCAACACAATTCAAGTAAGCAAACAAGTTCAAGTTTCATGAACAAGGTTCATGGGCTTTTTCAGCTGCTGTTATTGTCAAAATGAAACAGTAAATAAAATGAGACAAAAATCATATAACACTCAAAAAAATTCATGAAGTCTAATATTACATAGGAATACACTGTGGAACCTTTTGGAAGCAGTAACTACTTGCATCATGACAGTGAATTCAGAATTTCATACCCTTACTTACTGAACTATTTGTATAGCAGATGTTTAGGTATGACTGACTTCTTCAATGATATCAGTGGCATTTTATGCCAATTTTTGTTCTGAGTCTAGGCTAGTAGACACTCTAAACATAGATATGAACTAAAGAGATTCAGGCAAGAATGTTGAAGTGGGAAAAAAAGTGTAACCAGTAGGAAAGTTCATTAGTCTACGAATATTACCTTCATTCTACTCATAATGTCCTTTTGTTTCACTAGTGCATTGGTTTGAATACAAGATTCTAAGCCTAGATTTTTCTTATGCTGTTAGATTATACAACTAAAAACGAAAGTTCCCTTCAGCACTAAATATTGGCAGGTGGGATGGCAAAAGGATATACTGAATATCAATAATCATTATAATACACAGAACATAAATTAATCACTTTTATACTCCAGGTCTAAAGGCTTCATATGGCATGTGACCTCAGGGTTTCTTAGTTTCCTTGGGCTGACATTCTCTATGGGACACTAACACATGTTTTCATCTTGCACAGGTCTTTTAAATACTCAAAACCTGCTGTTTCTAATGAGTTGCATTGTGTAAGGAGTCGTATTTCACATAATTTGATGAGATAGAATGGGAAAAGCAATCAGTATTTGTGAACACATTTTTTGTATTGTCAGTTATGGATCTGTTTGCTGTATATTTTCTGCACGTGTGTCTGGTCTTGTAAGATAGAAACATTTACAGCATTTGAATGAGTTGAAGACAAACAATTACCGAGTCTCATTCAAACATACAGCCTCAAGTTAAAAAAAAAAAAAAATTGGTTGAACAGGAGACAAAAGAAGACAATCAGGCTGAAGCAAGTCAGCTACTCCATTACAGACCCCCCAAAATATCATCACTGATTGTATTAAAAACATCATATATAGACAGTTGAGGTAATGTCAGAAAATAACAATAACCTTTAGGAACACCTTCTAAGATCAGTCCAAAATCAGTCTGTGGAAGGAATAATGATGTGAGAGTCCCTCTCTAAGTTGTACATTCTGAAGGCTCAGCCAGATCCTATAGAAGCAAAATGGTATTAACTTTCCTGCTAGAACTTCAACCATCTGTTATTGAAGGTGAATTTTGGCCTGGTACAGCTGTGTAACCTTGGCTCAGGCTGCTGAGGAAATTGCCAGGCTGTGAGGAAGTTCACAGAGTAGAGGCATATAGTAAGACAGGTAACATTGCAGGCAGAGCTAAGATTGTTAAGATGATGCTAGTTAGCAGCCCAAGAATTCAAGAGGAAAGACACTCCTGTCAGATCATATAAAATCCTAGGATAAAAAAAGAAACAGGGAATTGGAAGATGGCAACTCAGCATCACTTCCACAAGGAGCAAAGATGACAGAAACAGAGAATCATCAAATATGCTGAGTTGGAAGGCACCCACCAAGATCATCAAGTCCTGGCCCTGCACAGTTCCATCCCCAAGAGCCACACCCTGTGCCCAAAACTGTCCCCAGCACTCAAAGTGAGGCCATCCCATTGCAGAGCAGAGAGGGGCAATACTGTCTATTGCCTGCCTGGCCATGCTGGGCCTGATGCTCCCCAGGACAGGGTTGACGCTCCTGGCTGCCAGGGCACTGCTGACGCATGTTCAACTTGCCTTTGACCAGAACCCCCAGGTCCCTCTCCATGGCACTGCTCTCCATCCTCTCGTTCCCCAGTCTGCCCATACATCCAGGGTTCTCCTGTCCCAGGTGCAGAATCCAGGACTCCCACTTGTTGAACTTCATATGGTTGGCCATTGTCTATACCTCTGATTTTTTGCCGTCTCTCTTCAGAGCCTCCCTGCCTTCGAGGGAGTCAACAGCTCCTCTCAGTTTTGTATCACCTGTGATCTTAGTATCGCTTCCAGTTCTGCATCCAAGTACTTTATGAAGATGTTGAAGGGATGTTGAGGATGGAGCACTGCAGAACCCCACTACTGACAGGTCACAACCATTCACTGTAACCTTATCTGCCTGATCCATGAGGCAGTGGATCACTCACTGCATGATGTGTTTAACCAGTTGTTGGTTCTTGCTGTTCTCTCCCTATCTCCCCTGATGGCTGCCTGGGCCTAAGTTACTCATCACAGGGTAGGGTTTCTTAGAAGGTCTATTAGTGTTAAAACATTAATTATAGTGATTACAATATAGGTGTTAAATTATGGTTATTAAAATATGATTAATAAGCTTTAAACATTAATTACAGTGATGAAAATATGTCATCACAATTATAAATATTTCTTTTATATAATACAAAACTACTTGAATCTTTGAACTGCATGCTTCTATTCCTTCCTTGGATACATGGAAGTAAATATGAAAAAAAATTAAGAAAATGTGATCCTTTTTTTAAATAATTAGCTAATTGTAAACTTTATAGATCCTAAGTTTTGCATCCATGTCTCTGGTTTTTGCTGAAACATTTAGAACACAGAACCATACTTAGTATCTCTCTATTTATATTCAAAGAAATAATTATTTTATACATATTTCCAATTGCCATGTGTGGAGAGATCAACTCAACAGAGCTAAACGTGAGTAAATCAACTCAGTAGGAGTGAGATGGACTGATAATGTGGTGTTAAAATTTTTTCACTAAATTAAAATATAGAAAAATATAGGCAAAGAACAAAATAGAAAGCTGTAAAGAAAAGTTGAATAGGTTTTCTGTTTAATTTAGAAACATGTTGACAAACCATTTTTAGTTGTTTCATATGTATCCTGATGTATGTACAAGGAAACTGGAATGAATTCCTATTTCAGAGGCATTAAGAGCTTAAAAAGAGCCCCCTTATTTTATAGTGTTTGTATATAACTGATCTAATTTATGGTAAGGTAATATATTAAGACTTTTCCTATCCAGCTCACACTAATTAGTGGAGTTAGAACAATGGAATTTAGTTTTGGGACCCTATATATTCACGTTTCAACAGGCAATATGACAGCAGCAGGTTGACTCTGGACAACACCTAAGTCCCCATCAAATCACTTGCCCACTCTCGCACAGAGATGGGGGAGAGAATCAGGACAAATGTGAAAGAAATACATGGATTAGGAAATAAAAAAAAAAAAAAGAAAAAAAAGAAGTTTGTGCAACAAAAGCAAATAAGGAATTCCTTCACTTTTCCCTATGGACAAGTGTTTAGCTGTTTCAAGGAAAGCAAGGCCCCAGCATGTATATAAATTTCATGGGGAGACAAGTGTGATAACCATTAATGTCCCACCTTCCTTCTCTTTGCCTTGAGCTTTCATTACTGAGTGTGATGCTATGTGGTAAAGGATCTCCCCTTGGACACTTTGGGTCAACTGCCCCAGCTGTGGCCCCTCCAGCCCATTGGAGGGTCAGCTGAGGAAACAGAAAAGGTAATGATACTGTGCAAGCCCTACTCAGCATCAGCTAGGACATTGCCTTTTTACCAACACTGCTCTGGTCTCCAGTCTAAAAACATTGCATCACCTGAGCTGCTGAAAAAATAGGAAGACTAAGTACAATTACATAAAATACAAAAAATCAAAATCAGTTTTTCGAAGACTAATTACCATCAAACTCTAAGGTTCAAATATCAAACTCAAAGGCTACTGCATCCTTAATGCTTCCTCTCACATTTATACTGTTAATACAAGATATATATGGCCAACTGTGGCTGAACATAAACTAGCAATGTTCCTGGAGGTGATAAAGAAGGTGTACAAAAGGCATCCAGGAAGGCTGATAGTACCTGGCCTGTATCAGAAATAGTGACCAGCAGGATCAGGGAAGTGGTTCTTCCCCTGTGCTGGGCACTGGTGAGGCCACACCTTAAGTGCCGTGTTCAGTTCTGGGCCCCTAACTACAAGAAGGAGATTCAGGGGCTGGAGTGTGTCCAGAGAAATGCAATGAAGATTTCATTAGGGGATGGGCAGAAGTCTGACAAGGAGCAGTTGAGGGGGCTGGAAGTGTTTAGCCTGGAGAAAAGTAGGCTCAGAGGAGACCTTGTAACTCACTACAACTGCCTGAGAAGACGGCGTAGCCAGGTGGGAGTCAGTCTCTTCTCCCAGGCAACAAAAGACCGGACATGAGATAATCTTGAACTGCATCAGTGGAGGTTTAGTTTGGACATTAGGAAGAATTTCTTAATAGAAATTGTGATTGGAATTGGAATGGGCTGACCAGAGAGGTGTTGGAGTCACCATCCATGGAGGTGTCTAAAGAAAGGCAGAAATGTGGCATTTGGTGCCATGATGTGGTTAACATAGTGGTGTTTAGTAAAAGGTTGTACTTGATGATCTCAGAGGCCATTTCCAACCTATCTTATTCTGTGACCTTTTGGTATAGCAACTATTGAATTTATTACTATACATCTGGATAATATAGATGCAGTCATTAATTCTTTCATTAATGTGTTACATAGGAATCCTGCTACTTCAGTATGATTAAATCTCTAAGATTGATAGCATATGAGAATCTGACCCTATTTTTATGTGATGACATATTTTACTATACTTCCTGTCTCAGAATGTTCTTCGTACTGTGCACCTTCAACTGGTTTCTATGGCACTTTATTAAATATAGATATTGACTTCACTCTCAGATCATGCTGTGTATGTTGTTGAGAAAGATGAACAAGTAAATTGCTTTTTTGCTTGATACTTATGGACTAACTAATGTCTAAAGAATGTTTCACTTTCTTGCTGAATTTAATTCAGCTGCATTCTGTGTTCCCATTTGCCTCACATTGTGCAGCTAATAGAGCTTCTCTTCTTCTGAATGTTACCATCTTAAATTTAAATGGGATTAATGCTGTGAAAAGTTCTTTTTAAAAGTTTAGCTTAATAATCTGGAAATTATGGCTAACCAAATAATGCACTATAGCTAGCACCAATCTTATTATTTATTGCAATTCAGTGGACACGTGTATGTGTGTACATGTGGTTCCCAGGTTCCTAGGTCATAGCTCTAAGACACCCTCATTGTAGCCATAACTATGATTTATCTCCTTTGTCTCAATTTTTTTTTACCTGTGGAAACTTAGCCAATACTGAATATGTTCTTGATTGCAGCAACAGCTGTAGATATTTCCAGGGGTCATATGACAAGCAAGGTGCCTGGCATGAATCTTGGATTAATTAAAATTTTGTTTATAGCTGAGTGGACAACACCCATTAATGTTAATTTCCTTTTCACCCGAGCTTCTGGCTTTTCTCAAAACCATATTATTAAAAAAAAAAAAAAAAGAGTAGAGATCATTATTCTGAAAGGTTCTATCTTCTGTATCTTATCTTATTTGCTTATATTGCAGTCAATTTTCCTCTTCAGAAATTTTGCTTTGTTGAGAAGGTGGTGTGTAACTCATTCAGGGAACATGATTTTCTATACTGGCTATGCCTAAAATTAAGTACATGCCTACATGCAAAATTGTCCCATTATCTCTCAATTTGAACTCTCCTATTAATTTTCCTTCAGCATTTAAATTGAAAATCACATGAAAAGTACAGCCACCTCTCCAAGATATGCAGAAATATATGTGGAAAGCATGGACATAGTCAAGGTTTAAAAGAGTCTGGAGATTTTTCAAATTCAGGATTTACAGGTAAAAATGCACAATGTGTAGACATCATGTAAATCTCTTTCCTTGTACTCCAGTTCTGCATATGGGTACATAATCCATCACTGTGATCTCAGTCACATATCTGACTTTTTTACACTTCTGTCTTTCGGTAAACCTAAAAATATCTTCTCCACATTAAATTGTCTTCAGCAGTGAAAACAAAGCAGGAAACAAACCCAAACAAAACAAACAAACAAACAAACAAATTCGAGTTTTCTAATAACTACCATGAATTTAAAGGTGTGCAATGTCTCATAGTTTTCTACAGATTCCTTACAAGCTCTTTAACCTCATGAAGACTTTGGGGTGGTTTGAAAATATTTCCCCTTACCAAGTAACAGTTTAAGGACTAAATTTTTTGTATGGTCTTGGCTTTTACATTCAAGATGTAATATGATCAAATATAGGCTTGATTCCACTGACTCCATTGGGGATACACCAAGAGTAAATTTAAATCAGTATCTCTGTGGCTTTCTGTGGTTATAATTTTCATTTGTCATTGCAACTATTTTGGAAGAATTTCTTTAAGTAGTCACGTTTAGAGGACTGGTAATAGCCAATTTGATGACATATAATTTTGGAAGAGGCAGACAGAGCAGCTATCTAGCCCGTGAGTACTCAGTGTGACTCAGCCAGTATGAACTGAAACTAAACTCCTACTGAGGGGATTTACTTTTATACATGAACATCCCCAATATATTCCCTTATCCAGGCTGCCAATTTAAGTTGGTCACCAATTCAGCTATATTTACCCTGGTGAAATTGTAGAAAGTGGAGTGCGCCGTGACACAGTATTTAAATCTTGCCTGGCTGTCAGACCAAGAGGAGCCATAAGGGTAACATGACTAGTCCAGCCACAATTAAGCATGAGTTTTATATGTACTGCTGGACTGGGAGTCGATTGAAATGCATAATTCCTCTAAATTTCACAGACTGTTCAAAAATTCTGCAGGTTTTGGGATGCCATCATGATCCGCAATAAAGCTCTTCCTGGCCTTCTGCTAGGGAATGAGCACATGAGGTGGGGGTTGTATAAATCTAATACCATGAGAATTTGGAGACTGCAATTTAGGATTCCTGTTTTGCAAGATTTTCAGGACTTCTGTAGAAGAGTTTTGACTTTGTTTTTCTTTCCATTTCAGCAGGTTTAAAATTCAGCGAGACAAATCCTGTAACTGAAGTAATGAATGACTTTATTAGCTGGGTGGATATTAATGAATGAAAGTATGAAACTGGTGTGTTAGCCATGAGACTTATTATAATTCCATCCCAGCCTGACTCAATATAATAACTGGTCCCTATATTACTTTCACATATCTCATCGTGGGAGAATATGTGTATGATTATGAGATGTAGTGATAATAACATAGAATTTCAGAGAATATTCATATTCCTGAATTCAAGTACTTGTCTAAATCATAGGAGATCCTAATCAAAATATTGTGTGGAACATCTGCTGTTCAAGGATATCAGTCTTGGGCATCTTTAAAGAAACTCATAACACTTATTTATTTATTCATTAAAAATGAGTATTGATTAAAAAAAACAAAAAACAACAAGGCTTCACAAACCTAAACATTTTAAGGAAAGCTGAAACAAAATTATGGCCAAAGTTACATAGCTCAACTATTTTTTTCTAGCAAGGTCAGATATTAACAATAAAGCCATGTGCTTATCTCAGGGCATCTATGCAATGCTTATTTGTTTGTTTATTTGCGTCTTGTTTTATATCCAGCCTCAGGTAATTACTTTCTACCAGTTAATACAGCTTACATGAATTATGGAAAAGCTTATGATGAAAGATATTAGTAAAATATCACTTGAGGTTTGACCTCACCAAATGTGAATTGTCCAGACAGACAATGGAGATGGCTCTGCAAAAGAACACCAACAACTGTAATAATCATATCTGATAGCATCAAGCCAAAATAACCAGCCAAATAATCATAGTCAGCTAAATAAAATAACTCAGTCTCCAAATGCTGTGATAGGGAATCAATCTGCTAATTAAACAACATACTCGTAATTATATGACTTGGTTCCAGAAACATAAAAATTTAAAAGAAAACAAAAATTTGTAGATATGTGGAAACACTATTTTTTTCTATTAAGCTTTTCTAAAATTATTACACATTAATCTGACATTTAGAGAAGCAATATTAACAGATGATGGTGATTTTTGATTTTATTTTGGCAAAATATTCAGAGGATTTAACATAATTTATTCATCTGTGCTAAAAATAAAGCAAATGAACCTGACATACACAGGATTAAACCTAATTCTTCCCAAACTTTTCACTTACTATTATCCTCTCTCTGTTTCCTGTGTAAAAATAAAAAAAAAGTATTTCAAGTTTTTATTTTCTCATTGACTTCTTCGATACAGCCAAATATTTCTCATTTTGAATCCCATTGAATGAAGGAAATGCAATATATTTCAATTACAGTTGGGCTAATCTCTCTGCCAAATTGCCTGGTTTGTGTAATACTATAATGTGAGCACTGAATGAAATTGATAAAATTAGACAACTTTAGCTGAGTTGCTCAAGTCAGAATTATGAGTTTAGATGACAGAACTGATTTAAAGAATGGATTTTTCTGATCCCTACTTTATAGCAATAAAAATGCCAGCAAAAGTCAGATGGATGACAACATTATGAAAACACAGCAAATGGGAAACCAACAGGATCCTAAATTAGATTTATAAATTCAACCATATGAGTGCAAGTTATGTAGAATTTTTTAGGATTTCTAAATTAGATTTATAAATTCAACCATATGAGAGCAAAGCTCTGTAGCTGGCATGACATCAGGAAACAGTCCACATTCAGGGAAAAAAAAAAAAGAGGGAAAAAAAGTGATTGCGGCTTTTTTTTCCCTACATTAAATTATTGCATACATTTCACTCCTCATCTTTCACCTTTGTTTCCATGACCAAAGCCTCATGGCTGAAGTATTGTAAAAGTAACTGCATCTCTGGAGAGGACTAGTGTTCAGGCTCATTATATGAAAGAAGGCTCACTTAATGGAATAAATGTATTCATATTTGAATAAAACCAGAGATGATTTCTGGCTCAAAATAAGCAACATAATATATTTTATTAGTGTAGTACTGAACAGTGAAACAGTAAAAAGAGATGCAAAGACAGACTAAATTAATATGAATGAAAAGAGGATATTTCCATTCTTCCTTACCAGCCAAATATGTTATTATAGCAGAAGGGTGTAGCATTCACCACAGATATTAACTATGAGGCATGTTCACTGGGCTCATCTGTGTAAATAGCTCTATGACCCCTTACTTTGTGTTTAAATGACTCAACCACTTTCTGCAGTGAAAGCTTATGTCAGGCTTGTTACAATTAATTTAAGACGCTCTGTAAACATTCAGTGGATTCACTTGTGGAAATGAGTTTAAAAGCCTATGAGAATTAACTGCCATTAACTTCAAATGGAAGAAGGTACACAGCTGCATCAGCTCACTGCTCTGTCCAAGCTGGAGAGTCCTTCTTCCAACACCAGATTCTACCCACAACTGTGGACGTCCCTCTCCCACTACTGAATTTAAAGTTCATCTCTGTCTCCAGGCAGAAGGGCTGCATTGCACTATGCAAGTGTATCTCAGATTATGTCAGCTGAGCAGCAGTCTCTGATCTGACTCTGCAAAACAGGTACCTGCACCTTTAGAAAGTGGAGACTTTGGAGTTCTGTTGAGTTGATGGACAAACTGCCTCATCATATTGTATTTTTGTGTGCCTGTCTTCAAAAAGGGTATCATTCTGCTTCTGGAAATGTGACTTTTCTCTCTCCTTACCATGAAGCTTGTCTCCCCAAAGGTCTAGACTCTTGTATCAGTCTAGGACTGTGAAATGAAAAAAAAATTTTTAATCTTTACTGACCTTTACAAGGACAATGCTACGCAATACTGCCATGAAATAGCAAATGTGTGATTAGTGAGAAGAGAACAAAAATAGAGACTGCTGTTGAAAAAGGACACAGAATAAAATCCTGACAACCAGAAAAAATTGCCCTATGTTAGCTGAGGAAGGTGAGGAAATATTTGAGAGTTTCTTGGTATGATTAACACAGACATTTCCTGAGCTTCAGGAATTAGTTTTCCAGCATTAATATTTCTCAGTGTAGATTTTCATAAATGGGCGAAGTCATAAATTCTAGTTTGTATACTGTATTGGTCCAATTAATACTTTCTATATGAAAGTTTCATGGGCAATTGTGACAGATTTAAGTTATGTGATATTCATTTTTCCTGTTTTAATTTTTACTTCTAAAATTTTTTTGCTTCTATGTTGCTTTCTAGACCCTTTCTGTCCTTGGTGTTCTGAATAATTTCTCTCTGCAACATCCCTGTATCCATTCCCACATCAGATTTTCGATTTTGTACTTTTCTTATTTGCTGAGAGAAGTTCAATTTTGAGAGTTGGAACACTTAGGTTTAATTTCAGGCACTTCAGCTTGGCAAAGAAAAGTGTATCCTACATTTGGGAAGCAATCAAGGAACATATTGTTTTTAAATATTTTATTTTAAAATGAAAGTATCATATGTATAGAATCTTAAATGTTCCTCTAACAAAAGCTTTGAATTTCACTTTCAGATTTTATGTAGAGTTTGTCAGTTTGTTGGGTCTACATGTTCCACACACAGCTTTCAGTAGCTCTGTTAAAGGGAAACATTAAAAAAAAGAAAAAAAGAAAAAAAAAAAAAGAAAAAGCATATTTTAAGATAATAAAGAAAGGAGAAGAAAATCCTAATATATCCTTTTAATACATTACCATTACTCAGACATGCACAGATTTAATTTTATTATTTTTGTCAGTTACAGTATTTTTCAATCTTTGGATAATAAATTTTCTATATTGTTCATGTACAGTGTTTTTCAGGGTTGGGTGTGAGTATATGGTGGAGGAATGCAAAGAAGAAAATGAAATGTAAAATGTAGAAAGAGCAGTTGTGTTAATAGAATTCAAATCAGCACTTTGGATGAAGGTCTGAACCTCATAACTTTTCTGAATATAAGTGCAAACCCCAGAGTAATAATACTTCAGTATTTCAAAAGTTGAGTAGATATACAACAACAAAACCAAGCTTTTGAAACTGAAGCATTTGCCTGGTGGTCATTTGTTATTCCCATATAAACACAGAACTGCTTCCCATTGGTTCTATTTTTACCATAAGGCATGAACAGTATAATTTGGGAGCATGAAATGTGAAACAGGCTATTTTTATAAATGAAACAAAACCCCACATTTAATTCAGAATAAGAATTCCCTTTTCCTTTTCTGTAGTCATATGCCCAAAATGAAACTTTTTTTTTCATATTAGAAACCAAGACTTATCTCCAACTCATTTGGACAGGTTAGACTTTTGTTTGAAGGAATACAGTTAATATCCAATATGGTATGTTACGTATTTGGTCTTCTTAACATCATCCTGTGTTGTACTATCATACATTTTCCTCATCCAAAACCTGTAATAGACTACTTAAGCTTGTTTTCAATATCATAACCGAGATTGAAATGGTGAATATCCTTGGGCTCATCACTACTCTGCCTTATTCTACAGACCAAGAATGCTTTTTAAAAGCCTCTTTATTACTGTAAGTATATTTCTGTTCAGTGCCTGCTCTAAAATTAGAACTCAAACTGCTCTATGTCCAGCTTTCAATGTTCCCTAGAAAGCTATTACATATTTTTGACCCATAACTCCTTACTAGGAAGCATCAAGAAATGCAGAGTTTAACTTGAAAAAATATTTGTAATTGTTAATGAGAAACAAAAATGTGGAAATAAGAAGGAAGAATGAAGCAAACCCTGTAGATATGGTTTTGAATGCCTGGATAGTAATGGAGACATGTTATATCTAAGAGAGCATATATGGCTCCAGGATGAAAAATTGGTGTTTAGAGTTCAGTAGTTTCCTCAGAAGACATATTTTGACACTATGAAGCAAAGAAGAGAGACAGAAATATGTTGTTTCAACCTTGGATCCGATATTTAAGAACTCTGCCCAGGGAAGTGCCAGGGGACTTCTGCTGCAGTGAGACACCTGATTAAAAAAAATACACCTTGATTACCTCTGGTATATTTTCAAAAGAGGAGGCTGATGATGGAGCAGAGTGTATGCTCGTCAAGTTTTCTGATGACAGATAATTGAGAGGAGGGGCTGATACACCAGAGGGTTGTGGTCCTGTTCAGTGGGACTTAAAGAGGCTGAAGAAATGAGCTGACATAAACCTCATGCAACAACGGGAAGTGAAAAGTTCTGCACTTGGGAAAGAACAACTCCAGACACCAGCACCAGCTGGGAGACACCCAGCTGCAAAGCAGCTTGGCAGAAAAGGACATGGGAGTCATTCCAGACTCCAGACGGACCCTAAGCCAGCAGTGCCATTTTCTTGATTCCATCATAGTTGTTTCTGATTGCTTAACTAAATAACCATTAAGGTAAGGAGAGATGGAGGAAAGAAGTTATTAGTGAGTTCAACAAACAGATGGGAATTGTCAGTTGCTCCTAGTTGCCCTGATAAATATTTGCTTAAAATGGAAGTCCTCCAATAGGAGAGTTAAAGTGTGCTGTTCACATTTGTCTGGGAGCATCATTCTATTAATATGCACACATATTAATGCACAGCTGGCTGAGTTTTGTTGTTGCTGTTTTTTGTTTGTTTGTTTGTTTCTTTCTTTCCTGTAATTTGTATTTGATTCAGGCTTCTTAGGCGATCATGCATAAATGGATTGTCTTCCTGGAGAGGTCTACTCTTGGGTAAAAGAATATCTGAGCAGCCAGTCTTGGCAGGATATTTAGAAAAGTTGCCTGGTCATTAGACACCGCACAGTTTCGGAATGATAAATATGAATGTAGCTTTGTATTTTAAAACTGGTGGAAATGTAAATATTCCTGGAAATTCTGAGTAGTCAATAGGATATGTGGTGAACTGGCACAAATGACTAATAGATAACACAAGAATAGAGTTGTGGAGGAAGTTTTATGCTGTTTAAAATAGTGTTTACTCTGAAGTCATATGGGCAGCAGAGCACAGGTCACCACCAGATAGTAATGAAGTGTGGAATGGCTTAAAATTCTCTTTCAGCCACAGCTAAGGGTACTGGCTTAGCAATAGAAAGTGGTCCTGTGTTTTAATATGACTGGCTCAGTCCTTTCTCCAAAGAATTCTCTGAGCACATATCAGGAGTCAGAGTAAGTCTACAGAACACTCTTAAAGAAAACGTGCAGCTAAGCAGTGCTAAGGATGCTGTAAAGTGATAGGATGATATGCATCATCTATCCCACTAAATTACAGAAAAAATATCTGGAGAATTCTAGTTTATCAACAGATTTTAATGCCTATGCACTACGTAGCAATGTTATAATTCTGTACTACTGTGCACTTAGTTTTTTTTGCTAAAAATTATTTTATTGAGTGCAGGCATCATCTGCTTTTATAACTATTCCTCCTTACAGAGAAATGAATAACATTGTTCAAAGACATACCATATAATTTTCTTTCTCTCTGCCAATTTTATTATCTCAATTAACAAATGATATTATTCTCAGAGCTAAAGATGCTGATGCAGAAAGAGAGATGTCTTGGCATGACAAGACATCACAGATTGATTTTTTTACTACTACTTAATAAATAAAAGCAAGACTTGAAAATGAGATGATTATGCTCTCACTCCTTTAGCTCAGCAGGCTTGGTTATAAGCATATTTACTAGTTCTCTGGACAAGCATTCTGATCAAAATCAGATCTTCTGCTCATTCATTTCTACTCACACACTCACTGCACTCTTTGAACTGAACAGGAAATGGTGTCACCTGTGTGCACCTGAAAAAGCCTTGACATTCAAATGTCACAAGTTACTTCATATTTTTCCACTAGTAGTTATAACACAGGTCCATGAACTGAGTTTGCATGCATTTGTGAGAAGCAAAAAATGAAGGAACAAGGATGGGCACAGAAAGCCTAAATTTTCCGACTCCTAGGCTTTCTTTCCTTCCACTGGTACTTTATGTGTGCACCTCAGCTGGTTTGGAGAAAGCACTGTTGAAATCACAGCTGTTTTTCTGAACTTACAGTTAAAAATCACTGTAAAGCAAATTGGCTGTCTTTGTTTTGATCAAGGGAAAATCTTCTATTTTTACCATGTTGCTTGAGGTCTCTACACACTAGTGTCTGCTTTAGTCCCCATCCCTTCCTCTTCTTCCCTCCTCCTGTATTTACCTGTCACCTTTCTGGAAAAACTCCTATTTGAGGAACACTAATAAGTCACACAAAACTCACTTTTTAAGGGTCCCTTCTATTTCACTGATACCTGACTTGGAGCTGCATGGTGTGTGATGGTAAGCAAATACTATACTAAAATAAATTTTACAGGTAATAAACATCTGTACAGTGCATGTTCTTGAAGAAAACAGGAGTAAGTCTTCAAGGCCATTAATTTAACATCTTTCTGGAAAAGCAGCAACTGTTTACACACTCAGAAATGCATGAGGTTGTCAATGGACTCTACCACCTAAAGTCACTAACACTGGATTCTTGCTTGTAGTTACTGCTCATGGTAGACTGATGATATTGCTGGAAATCAAAATCACCTATATATCTGTAAAACATAGAGGTGGAGAGGGAGCTTTTCCCCTAACAAATATGTTACAACTCCAGGAGAAAATGCCATTTGGAAAAAGTAGATCAGTTGACCTGTTCATCTAATTACATGCCTTTTCTCTAAACAGTGCGAAGATGCCCTATTAGTGCTAAATGTACTGATAAATTTGTAAAGTAGACACGTCTTTGTCCTTTGAATGAGGCAAATATCCTCAACCTATCCACTTACTATTAATCAGTGCTTTCATTAGATCAGTGACCTACATTGCTTTTTTCTTGAAAAGAAGATTTCTTATTCTGAAAAAGGACCCTCTTTCAAACCCTGCTCACCATCTAAACACATCTTTAAGTGTACATTTTTAAAAATACAGAAGAAACAAACATTAGGCAGACAATGAAATTAATATTAGCCACTTGTTTGGCAGTGTTCTTGTTTTTCACCTTTCATATATCCTTTTTAATTTTAATAAGCTCTGGCTTCTAAAATCGCTTGTGTACGCTGAAAATTTAAAACTTATGAAACACAGAAAGTCACCTAGACTTTGGACTATGATAATACATTCACCAAGTAATTCAAATGAGTGAAAATATATTTTTTTTAAAATGTTTCTCCTGTCAAAAAGTACTGGCTTTTGAAGGACACAGAATATCTAATGGAGGCACCTTAATCACACCCCTCGATATTCTGCACAAGAAGGACAGTATCAGAGAAAATTTTGGTTGATAAATACTTCCAAGATCATTGAGTCCAGCCTTTGACTTATCACCATCTTGTCAACTAGGTCATGGCACTAAGTACCACACCCACTGGTCTCTTGGACACCTCTGGGGGTGGTGATTATACAACCTCCCTGGTCAGTCCATTCCAATACTCAGCAACCTTTCAGTAAAGAAATAGTTATTGATGTTTAACGTGAACCTCCCCTGGCTTAGATTAAAAATAAATATTTTCACTCTGTCACTTGTCACCTGAGAGAAGATCCTGACCCCCACCTGACTACAATTGCCTTTCAGAAATTTATAAAGAGTGATGAGGTTTCCCCCTGAGCCTCCTTTACTCCAGGATAAACACCCCAGCTCTCTCAGCCCCTCCTCATCAGACCTGTGCTCCAGATCCTTCACCAGCTCCGTTGTCCATCTCTGGACATGCTCCAGCATCTCAATGTCCTTATTGTAGAGAGGGGCCCAGAACTGGACACAAGATTTGAGGTGTGGCTTCACCAGTGCAGAGTACAGAGGGACAATCCTTGCCCTGCTCCTGCTGCCCCACTNTCCTTTTCCTCCAGCCGTTCGCTCGCCCCCAGCCTGTAGCACTGCAGGGGTTGTTGTGACCCAAGGGCAGGACCCACCACTTGGCCTTGTTGAACCTCAGGCCGTGGGCCTTGAACAGTTGATCCAGCCTGTCCAGATCCCTCTGCAGGGCCTTCCTGTCCTCCAGCAGATCAACATTCCCACCCAACGTAGTGTTATCTGCAAACTGACTGAAGGCCCACTTGATCCCCCATCCCAGAACATGAAAAGATACGAAACAGGACTAACCTCGATAGTGAGCCCTGGTGAACCCCACTGGTGACCAGCGGACAGCTGGACGTGACACCATTCCCCACCACTCTGACCTTCCAGAGAGTTTCTAACCCAGCCAAGAGCACACCTCTCCAAGCTGTGGGCTGCCAGCTTTTCCAGGTAGGGTGCTCTGGGAGAAAGTGACAGAGGCTTGACCGAAGTCCTTTGATAGCAAACCATAGCAGTATGTTTCTAAGAAGTTGTATTTAGTTACTTTTCCGGCCTTGAGTATGGGCTCCTTGGAGTGTCTATGGGCTCCTTGGAGATAGTATTGCAGAGATCACAACATAGACAAAAACTATGTCTGAAGTAAAGCTTGGTTCAACTGCCTTGCTCTGTGACTGAGTTGACAGGTATAGTTTAATCCAAATTTGCACTTGAAAATCTGAACTCATTCAGTCATGTGTGAAAATCTCTAGATTGCTTACATTTTTCTTTACAAAATTTCCATCAGGTCCTCTACACTTCCCAGTATTTCCAGATATCTGCAGACACTCTACAGTTGTCCAGCTTACAGATATGGATACAAGACTGTGAAAATTAGTTCCTGTAGGGACACTTGGCATCTGTAGATGACCTGAGTATAACATGTGTGATAAACCAGACTACTGCTCTGTCTTATGGTTACCAGCCAGATGCAGATTTTGGGTCACTGCTGTGCTCAGTTCTCAGCAATCCAGAGAAGTTTTAAATAGCTATGCGAAGGACTTTATCAAATGCTGTTTCTCCCAGACTTCCAGTTGTCACATCTTTGTCAAATGATTGGAAAGTGTGTTGCTGAAAAGTTGAGTAATCTCTGGTGTCATCCAAAAACTGGTGGATAATGCATGTCCTGAACTCAATGATACATTTAGGTGCTGGATTGAGATCTGATGAATAAGGGCTTTCTGAGTTATAAAATCAATTCATCTTTCATTGGTGGTGACTTAGCTCTTTTGAGTTAGACAATTTTTTTTTGTCTTCTATTGTGGGCCATTTGAAATATGATCTTTATGCCAGAGACAACTTTTCAGAAAAGAACTTGTTTTAATTTCAACAGGTATGTTGACTGCATTATTCTCAGGTTCAGCTTTGAGGTCTGGCCAGATCCTGAAATGTCTAAGAAAATTCCCACTCTCTATTTTACCTGGAAAAAGGTTAATGAGTTGGCACTGGTTACATGCTAAGTAGTGGAAACTCTGAGAAGTCTTAAATAAGGATGCCCCACCTTGTAACACTTAGTATTAAACCAAGCAGAAACAGCATCTTAATAGGCTATTCAGCAGTGTTTCCTTTCACTAGAGCATGAGTGATGACTGTTTTCATACTTGCTATTATTTTTCCTGTTTGCATTATTAAGCCAAATTACAAAGGTTATTGGGTTACATAAAATTTAATGTGACTTCACCTGATTCTTTGAACTGTCTGTTTCCCAATATTTTCATGAAAATTCTATATGCAACCTTATGAGATTTTTCTCAATAATATTACTTTTAATTAATAACCAGTTGAAAAAACATCAACAAAACCAAACACAGAGCAAACAGTGAAGCTCAATGACTTCCCAAGGGTAGCATAACTCAAGTCCTCAGTCATTGTACAGATGTGGTCCTCTGCAATGCAGTTTTTAGCAGAGGTCATAGAAGCAGATGAAAGTTAGGCCTATGTCTAATGTTAAGTGAAAACGTTACAGTCATAGAGGAGCACCTCCATCATCAGGATCATGTAATGTGTCTTTCTTTAGCCGCTATCTTCCATTCTCCTCTTTTTCTACAGCATAATTCCATGAAATAATTACTACATTGCTGATTCTAAGTAAAACCTAAGCTTCTGTTCTTGGCCCTCTATACTTTTTCCTATATAGTAACTAGCCAGAAAATAGCCAGAAAATTTTCTTTAGACAATGCCTGAAGATTGTCCCACTCTAAATGTTTCCCAAGGTGGCATAGAGCCAGGGAGGCATGCACGGAAAGGGTCAGTTAAGGATAGATTTGAGATGTCCTACCTGATTGCTGCAGTCAGTGTAATTTAGATCAGCTATAATGGCCTTTTCAACTAAAACTGAAAAGGTAGCTTTGAATCCCTTCCTTCTTTTCATGGTCCCCTTCACATCTTCACTAATCACCACTCTGAGAAGTATCTAAAAGGCTGGTGGATGTGGCACTTGATGATGTGACTTAGTGGTGAACACGGTGGTGCTGGGTTAAGGGTTGGATTTGATGACCTCAGAGGTCTTTTCCAAACTGAATGACACTATGAATCTATAAACATGATCTCAGCATAAACTGAGACTTTGCATGTGGTAACTCTACATTATTTCAGATTTTCTCTAAAAATTTTACAGCAGTAAACTCTTTGAATCAAGCATGAAAAGAAGAGTTAATTACTGGAATAATTGACTCAGTCACCAACTCTAAACTGTTACAAAACGTTTGTCTTTCAGTGAAAAAAGTGTATTGAAATTAATGTTTTCTGGTCCAGCATGTTTCTGGTTTGCTTAGAAACAAAATAAAAAAGAAAAACAAAACAAACCCACAGCTCAAATGCTGCTGTACTTTGGACAGTTATCATTACAGAGAGATGTCAAAAATTATTCTGATATTATTTTTTCCCCCTAAAGAAAAATATGGCAGTAGTATGTTTACAGAAATGTCACCATTTTCTTGTTGCTCTTTGAACAGACCTTCGGGTCATGGTCTCCTGCTTTCTCCTCTGTTCTGCAGAGCTTTCAAAGCAGCATTGTGCTTAAACTTTAAATAGTATTTTAACTTACTGCAAAACCCCGAGGTATGGGCACACTTCCAAGGCATTTAGGGCTTCTACCAGTATAAAAAGAGAGGAGAAAGAGAGTGTGCAAGAGAGATGAGGGGGAGAGGAACACCTTGTAATGAATTCCACACCTGCACAGCTGAAAAGCGTTTTATTATTGGAGGTCACTGGAGTTTTTCAGGTCTGGAGATTATAATGTAGCAATTAAAGCAGGCATTGTAGTAGGACTCATTATCTTAGCAGATCTCTATCATCTGTAATTGACAGAGAATGTTTAATCTGAGACATTTAATAAAATAAAGTCTGGATCAGTTACACTAAGGAGAAGGGAAAGAAATCATGGTTCATGTCCTATTACATTTTGAAGGATGAAATAAGTAATAATTCAGTGGAAACTTCTATTTCCAATGAACAAAAAACAACACAGATGTGATTCTTTCAGTAAGAATGAATTTGTGGGATTGATGCATAAATAAAAGGATTAATTGCCAGGTTTCCTGGGTTTAGCCTCAATTAAGACATTCGTGATTTTACTTCTTCCACTAACCACAGCTGCTTTCATTTCATGTTATGAGTAAATGCTTTTTTAAAAAAAAGTAAATGCTTTAAAAGAAAAACAGTCCTGGAAACACTGAAGGAAGGAGGTAAGGAGAAGGATTTTCTGAAACTATATTTAAAAAGTGAATATTAGTCTTATCAAAACATCAGCAAACACTCTAAAATACTCCAGCTGGAGTCATTCTCTTAACAGCAGTGTAGATGTTTGGGATCAATTCCACCATGACCAGGGGAAACACATTCCTTTATGTAAAACTATCCTCTCTTTTTTCAAGAGGCAGATCCAAATTACTATAAATAAAGTTATCTTGTGACTACATCATACCCTACCACATTTTCCATCTTTCATATGTTTCTCTATGATATACAAAGAAACAAGTGCATTACAACAGTGTCATTGGTGTAAATAGACCACAGAGTTGAAACTCTGCTTTTAGAGTTGTGCTTATAATTTAAACCACAGCCTTGGCTCTGTTAGTTTTTTTGCAGCTGATGTTACTCTTGTCCAGTGTGTGAGGGAAACTAGGGACATCAACACAGCTACTGCTTAACACCAGCTCACAGGGACTAAAAGACTTCATAGATTTTGGTCACTCCTAAGTGGAGAAGCAGGAAAGAGCTGTGGAATGTAAAATGGAGAAAAGTTTCTTGCTGAAAAGTTAGTTTATAAATCAGAAATACAAACAGTGTAAAGATGTATTTTAAGATTTAAAAATCTTAAAGACAAACTATCACAGAAATAGCAAAAGCTCTGATCTTCTCTCTACCCCACACTTATTCTAACAATTCTATTGTATGAAGTTTGGCAAGCTGCCACATTAAATGAGCAAATATTATTATCTATGTGTGATTTTCTTCCAACCATTCTTACAGTTTATCTCACAATCCCATTTTCCCAGATTGTATTGGATATAAAAAGACCTGTGTCATACATACAAGAACAAAAACCACTTCTTAGCTCTTACATAGTGTTAGGAGATTGAGGATAATGTGAATTTTTTTGTCTAAAATTTGGCACTGCCTGTTCACGTTTACAAATATCTTTCTCAATGGGAGTATAATGAAACTAATTCACAGGCCATACATTAGATTTATGCTCCTCAGAAAAGTACACATGGTACATGCTCTAGTGGAGGCTGAATCTTTCATTGAGAAGACCTAATTGTTTATAAGGTGCTAAGGAAATCTGTACCCTATCTTCCACAGATGCACTGGAATGGCATGCTGCTTTACTTTGTATGTTCCACCCAAACCAAATGACTGCAATAACTTGGCAATTCTCCTTTGTATGAAACAGCCAGTGTTTTAGTGTTTTTCTTTCCATACTGTAATTCATGGACATTGACAAATTATTAAGGAAAAAACACATACCAATTATTTTTTAACTCAAAACATGAAATGACTGTCAAACATTTTTATGTCATCCTGAAAAACCCATGTCTTCTATATTCCAGAAAAATTATGGCAGAAAATAATAGGAAGCAATCTGAAAGAGGATCATAGGAACAGTAACATGTAGGCTGATTCAGAAAACACAGAGGGGGAAAGGGATGGCTTTTTCACTATTTGAAATAGTGAGATAAGAATACTTGCAGAACTTTAAAGGCATGTGGAATTTGGCTTTTCATAAAGTACTTGCTGTCCATTTTCAAACTGATTCCTTTGTGCTCTTGAATAATTCTGAAAACATAATTTGGATGGAGTGACAAGATGAAATTTGTGGGGCAAGAAAAAGTTCTTTCATGCAAGCTCCCTGCTGACCTTGGGAGCTGGTGCCAGAGCTCCTGGCTGCAGAAGGCAGGCCTGCCCCATGCAAGCTGCCTTTGCCAGAGTGGGTTATCCCAGACACAGTTGCTTGATTCACCAGCTGTTTGATCTCCTTAGCCATATGAGCTTTGCCAAGATTTGCCTCATTTAGTACTCAGTAATCAGTTATGATGACTCTGTCCAGAGTTTCATGTGGTGAGGGAGTGTGAATTCAGAAGAGGGAAAAGAGTCTTATGAATACTGAAACTTTTACTGTTATCAACATTTTCCTTCAGAAGAAAAGAACTCTTGCAGCCTATATACCTCCTTTTATGATTTTTTTGTCCATAAGTGCTGCTTTTATTGGTAGAAATCTGCAGACACAAGATTATTATAATATGAAAACCAAAAACAAACCCAAACTAAAAAAATGTCAGTTTGGCTCTAGAGTAGATAAAGAGTTGAGGTGTGGCAGAAGATAGTCTAAAACATCTTTGTTAATGTTTAACAAAAACACAGGCTCAGATTTTTTAAAAATAGTTTTGTGGGGCTAAAGAATCTGAGCCTGCATCTGCTCTATCCTTTCGTATCCTCTTAATAATTACAAAAAAAGTAATATTTTTGTTTTTCTTTGCAAAATGGCAGGAAATTGCCTTTACTCTAAAACAACAGTTGCACGTGATCTAGGTGAAATCAGCTATAAAACTTCAGGCCCAAATGAATACATAAGGCTGTTTTAGCAGAATTTTCAATTACATTAATCAGATTCAGGCAGTAGGCTGCATCTTTAGAAGTAATAATGTTAAAATGCTTAGATTTCTGAACAATTAACAACTTATTGGACAGCATTAACAATTAGGCCGTTAAGTTTGAAAATTACCTTTAAAGCTCAGGGTGAAAGGTTTCCACGGTATTATTACATTATGTAATATTACATTATGTCATGTTGTGACATCATCAGTATTAATGTAATAATAATATAAATGTAATGATAAAAATGTAACAATATAAATAAGTTTCTGTAGTATCACATCTGGGGGCTGTGAAGCAAGATCTGATGGAAGACTAAAAAAATAATATATAGAATAGTGCAATCTTTTAATATATTAGTAATAACTTGATTATAAACAGAGTTCATGAGCAGAAAGTAATAAGGATCTTCATCTCTTATGTAGTACTGAATGACACAATATAGAAACAGGAATTCCTCCTTAGAAAAAGTAATCCAGATCTTGATGTTCCTGTTTCTCTTTTAAGTAAATTCATTACTGAGGAATGTCAGTGCCTGGGCCTGATAAGTAACCACTATAACTTACAACATTAAATATGATCTGTTTAGCCTACGCAAACAATATATTTTGAATCATAAATCCTTTCTCAGCATTGTAGTGTGGGAAATTTTCCTTTCCTGTTGTATGAGACATTGCTATTTAGCCAATGAGAAGTATTTTATGTTAGTATTTTTCTCACCCTGATAGCTTTGAGATGTAACAAGAGAAAACAACCCAGGACTTAACAGACTTGTTACCAGCAATTCTTTGACTGTGGGAATATCAAGTTAAACTGATATTCACCGTGCCAGCCTTTTGTTCTTAGTTCTTTTTTTTTGCCTAACTTGTTTTGTAAATGGAAATATTTTTGCATGGTTTATGCCAAATCATTCATTATCAGAAAATAATTACTTCACCACTGGCTAAACTCTGTAATTTTAGGGTTGTGCCACTTAGTTTAATTAGCTTTTATACTGACTTCCTGTTATTTGAACAGTAAAAGGTTGGTTTGAGATATCTTTGGGTGAATTGCTTCTAGATGCTATTGTTTTTAAGAATTTATGCAAAGAATAGAAAAAAAACACTGTAGCTCACAAAACTTTCTCATACTACTCCCCTCTGCAAGAGGAGAAGAAGGTGATAACACACCTCAGTACAAGTAGACACAGTCAATGATGGCAGAAAAGTGTTTTAACAAAAGCTTCCAATAGATTTAATTGCAAGAGAAATTTCACACAGTTTGGTTTCTGGAAAAAAACCCAGCAGCCTTATTCTATACCAAATTGCAAAATGATAGTGATTATTTTGAAAGTTTTCACACATATCCCTACATTTACAAGGAAAAAGATGGAATGTTTCTTTCAATATGGATGAAATTTGAAGTGAATGTCTGCAATAGCGATGGTATGGTGCTCATACAGTAGTGGCTGCAAGTACAGTAGCAATATATCAGTTTATTTAGTCCAGAATCTTTATCCTTGTTTGTACAGTACCTGAGTGGAGCAGGATCCTGATTCAGGGAATAGTTTCTAGTTACAAAGCTAATAACATCAGCAACAGACTGAGTAAGTACCTAATTTTCTTGTATCTCATTACATAGGGTTGTGGAGATTTAACTTGTACTTAAACTTTGTAGAACTCAGACATCTAAAGTGGGTTATCTGCTGCCTTTTCACCCTGGGAATACTTGTACTTAAATGTCCCAGCCAACCAGACTTGAGTTTTTAAATCTTGTACAAGGACAGTTCAGTTCAGAGTAAGTTGACACTTATGAGGCCTGATGTGGATCCCAAACCTGAATATCGCCTGGGTAGATTCTCTTAAGCAATCTATTGAAAGCAAATGCAAAGGAATAGGACAGAGCAATGGATTTTTGGCTACCCTTTTTGGGAAATATACCCACAAAAAGAAGGGAAGTTTAGATTTCCTTTTTCTTCAGTATAAAACCACACTTCTGTATAAAATCAGAAACCCCTATTTACTATGCAGACTGCATTGTTTTAAACTCTTGTATTCCATAAATCTCATATATTCTTTATGGCATGCATTTTAATTACTTTGCATTGTTCGTGACGAGTAAATGTAGGCAGAAATAGAGATATTCCTCAAATGCTCAAAAGTTCAGCAGTGCTGGAATTGAAGAGGAAAAGACTTAAAGGTTTTAATAATCTAGGATGCAATTTACTAAGTGTATAGATATTTTTAAGGCGCCTCACCCCCGCCAAACAGAAGAAAAAAAAAATTATGTGGAGTAGGTATATGGCAATGAGGCATTATGATTTCTTTAGTCACTTTTACAAATGAGGTATAGTGCTAGGTAGATAGACATACTTAGGTGATGATGATGTCTCGATAGAATCAATATAACTTTGTACTTTTGAATTTTGTCCCAGTCTATCTTCTTCTGTTTTCATCTATCTGATGGTGCTTAAGGTACCAGTAGGTCTACTTTATTTGTTGTCTGGTAACCCTACTTTCCAAATATTTTAACAAATCATAATTTCTCAGAAAATGCAAAAAGTTTTCTCAGAAAATGCAAAAAGTTTTCTCAGAAAAACAAAAGTTTAGAATAAGAACTCATTAAGGCTTCATGAGTTCAGTGCAACACCACCAATTATTCCAGCAGATACATTCAGAAATCAATCTGGTCATGAAAAATAGGTCTCAAGTTATTAATTTAAAATTTAACATAGACAAGAGTACAGTACTTGAAAGCAAACAAAAAATCAACAAAAGAAAATTAAGAAGATCGGGGTATTCAGTTATCTATAAGGAAATATCCTGTGGTTTTCACTTTACATACAAATCACAAAAAGATAATTTTGTGGATAAGTGATCCCTTAGTTGATCCTAACAGATATATTCCATGCAGAATATTCAGAAAAATCACTTGTTCTCAATCTAGCTCTCTGTCTTAGTTAGAAAGACAGGTGTCTGCCAAGGAAGGTGGGAGCCTCCCTTGGAATGGAGAATATGACATCTTTTCCTCTGAATTATTAGAATTTTGAAATTCAGGGCCATTCAGGCAAAAATATGAGAAAAGGAATAATGGTTCTTTACTAGTATGTAAACTATGTGCGTATCAAGGCAAACAAACAACAACAATGGCAGCAACGAGAAACAAAAGAAAGAATAAACTGGAAAACTCAATAAAGTCTCTTGCTGCACTTTAAGTGCTTTCCCCTGGGCGCAGTTCCGGTCACGGCCAGCAGGGGCGCTGCTGGCTCCCGCCGGGCAGGGCGGGTGCGGTGACTCCCCCGCGCCTGCAGGGGGCGCTGTGGGCTCGGGGAGCACGCGGGAATGGCGGCTCGGCCCAGAGGGGAGGGGATGGGAAAAACGGGCTTTACTTTACAAACCCCCAGGGCCGGTCAGTCTCAGTGCCCCTCTGAATAGCAAAAGGAGCGGAAACAGAGACCTTGGAAGAAACAAGCTGGAATGGCAGGAACGACCATAATCCTGAAGTAGTACCGGAGACGTATCAGAAACTCCTCAGCTGCAGCTGGGACCAGGGGATGTGGGGCAGGCAGGGCTGCAGGGCTACGGGGTAGCAAAAACCCCAGAGCAGTGCCAAAGAAACAGGGAAGGCTGGGCAGCGG
>VWZU01016056.1:105001-143044 GCA_013397095.1 Sterrhoptilus dennistouni
GGAAGCCTGGCTCCCAAACATGAACGGGGCAGGGAGAGACTCCCTGGGAAGGGGGAAAAAGGTTCAGGATCCTGGGGTTTTCCCCAGGGATGATGAAAGTCCCTTTTTTAGTGAGGTAGTTGTTAATATCCCAGTTCAGTGGCTGCTCTCACGAGCAAAGGCCCATCCGTGGCAGAAGAAGCAGGACTGGGCTGGGCTCTGGTGGTGGCCCTCCTCCATACCAACCAGCAGGAGCTCGACTGTTCTCTTCTAAAGCCGAGAGAGCAGGAGAGCCAGCAGCTGCCCCAGCCCAACCACACCTCCCCGCAACCTCCCCCCGCCCTTTTTTTCTTTCCAGCCCCTATTCTTGTTGTATCTCTGCCCTTCCAAGACAAAACCCTTAGATAAAAGAATAGCCAGCTGCACCCTTCCTGGGGTTGTCTTAATTTGTCTCTTCTAAGTACCCGGTCCTTACTGTCTTTTATGAACAAAATGGGAAAAAATTCCCTAAGAGAATGAAAAGAAAAGAAAAAACCCTAACCTCCGACATTCTCCTTGTAAGATCAAGCAAGTACATCAATTATTGAAATTAATTAGGAAATTGTTTGTGTATATCAGTAACACAAAAGACAGACCGTCATTTGTTTCCATTATAAGCTTTCATCTCGGTATAAAACTCCAAAACATTATCACCAATTACTGAAAAAATTAAGGGATTTTGTCATGGATAGGACTTGATGACGTCTCGAGGTCCTTTCTAACCCTAAATTTCACTGATGATAGGGTGTCTTAATTTAAATTCCAAGTGAGACTCCATAGAACCCTATGCCTGATAAACATTTTTTTCTGGAAAGGAAGTTAATATGGTCTCAAGATATTAGCCATATACATAATTACAAACCCAGATGTTAATCAAGTAAGGTATTTCTGGAGAAGTAATTTCAAGAGAGATGAAGACAGCATTCAATGTTTGGCAAGGAAGCAATAGTTCCGGTTATCTCAGCAAGTCTATCATGCTTCATACATCGGTAGGTATAAGTCCCTTAAAGGTCCTGCCAATCTAAATGAGTGGAAAATTCCTTGCTCAAGCATGGAATAAAGGCATATACCTATAGTGGGTAGAATCTAGCTGTCATCTCGGAGCACAGACATAGTCAGGGCTGATATGTAACTCAGAGGAAAGCAAGAAAAACAATTCACTCCCTGAGATCAAACTGTCCATCAAACATAATTCTTTCCTGACCCCTGCAGATTATTAAAGGAAACTCTGAAGTATGAAATGTGATTACATTCATTAGCATAGTATGAAACTGCAACTATTAGAGTGATGTCATTCTTCCTTTTTCTAAAGAAAAATATATGTAAGAAATTGTATCTTACTAGTTAGCACTATTTAATCCACTTGTGATTCCCAGTGTTAGTTCAGCTGTAAATGCTGGTATCAGAGTGAGTCCAGCTGGAAACTGGATCTGGATGTAGCTTGCATTACTCCATTTTTGGTAAAAGTGTAGTTTTTTCTTTGTATGAAAAATGGATGAAAAAATTTAATCCAGTTATTTTGGTTCTCTTCCCTACCCACATTTTAAACAATAATAATTTTTAGTATTTTTATTCAGGAAATTGCATTAATCCTAGTTTGTCTAAGCAATACAGCGTATATTTAGCCAAAATTAATACATGCATAAATTAATCTGGTTCTAGGTCAGTGTGTTTTTCTGAGCTTCTTTACAAATCTGATTACTGCTGCCAGGCATTAGAAAACCCTCCTTCTGAAATTATTCAGAGTAGCAATAGTGAAGGTACTGGGTACTGTGGAAAAATAGCCCACTGTTGATTCACAAACTTGATTCCATGAGTTCACAATGTTGATTCCATAAATCT
Organism: Sterrhoptilus dennistouni; assembly: GCA_013397095.1. NCBI lineage: Eukaryota > Metazoa > Chordata > Aves > Passeriformes > Zosteropidae > Sterrhoptilus > Sterrhoptilus dennistouni. The sequence continues at coordinate 106,862 of VWZU01016056.1, forward strand.
TTAGAAATCCGTTAAGGGTAAGGCAAGGTTTCTTTGAGATATCTCATGCCTTTTGAGCTCTAGTAGCCTTTTGAGTATCTGTCATGCACAGCTTTATATCTGGAGAGTAGTATTCAAACATTCTAGAAGTTATTGAATTCCTGTGGATAAGAAGATCTCTTAGCATTCATTTTGTTTGCAAGGCCATTAGACTCCTTTGTAACCTGGGCCTTTAGGTACTCAGGAGATAAACTGCTGGATGAAAATGAGCAGCACCTCTATTAACAGGGTAAGTGCTTAGCTCCAGGTCCTCAATGTTTTTAAATGCATCCAATCAGGCAATTGCTCTGCATAACTTATTCAACCTGCTGGAAATATCTGCTCATTGCACATACCAGATGGTGCATGGTCCATTAATAATGGTCTGTTATTAGCTCAGCCACATCTTCACTTATCCTTACATTTCTCTGTAAGCGTAGGTACATCTATACATGCTATTTATACTTGTGGGACTCTCCTCTTCACAGATTTTTTTTATTTTTTTTACTGCTGAGTGTATGGTTTGATACTAAGTATAATGTAAGAATGATACTATTAAGTAAAATATTAATAAGCAAAAACATACTGAAATTTATGGCATAAACGTATTATGACAACACAATGAAATAATGAAATTGATTTAGTATGGATTTTCTGGTTTTTATACTTTAAGCTGATCTTTGGAAAAGCAAGGACAAGACTTTTCTACTCTTCATTAATGCCTCCTGCATTCGCAAAATGTTCGGATGTATTGTTGAACTCTTTAGCCTTTCTCTGCATATCAAGTACTGATTGTTTCCAGAAGCAGGATTCTGCTTGACTGATTGACTGAGAATCAGATCTGTTATATATATAATAGCTCAAAGAGATTTGGAGTATCTTGACTTCTTTGGGAAAGGGAACAATATTTAACAAAAATCTAGGCTGAGTTATATCTTGCAATAACTTTATTGTCATCCTATGTTTTCCAAGGACTGCATTTAGCCCTATTAGAGTTAAAAAGCATGGAATGAAATTCTCACTATTTATTTTACATGTTAATGTAAATTTGTTGATTAGAAGTTAATGTTAATGAAGAGTTCATTCTTGTTAATTTTTAATTGTTGTTAAGGATTTTGATTCAGCATGATATTTAAAACACTTTCAAAGTAATTTTCTTGTTGTGAATAAAACTTCCCTCTACTGAGTGGTCCTGTATGCCAACTATCCACACAGATACTTGATAGATTTGATTGCTTCCTCTGGATCACTTCTTAGATTAGTAGATGGCACACTTCCGTACCAAGTCTGTGTGACACCATCTTGACAGAATCTAGGGATTTTACTTTTATCAGGACTATGTGTCTAAGTGACTTTAAGTAGGGATGTTTAGGCCACAGAATTAATTAATATATTATTTCCAAAACATTTTGGTTTGATGCTCTTCCACAAAACCAACCTTTGCATTTTTGTTTTGATCTGCTCTTAGCACAAAAAATTATTGATGCAGAAAACACTGGTATACTTAATTTTCTTACTAATATTATTAATTTTCTTAATAATATACTTAATAATTTTGAACTGAGTAATTGCAGCACCAGCATTCACTCATCTTTAAGGATCAGGTCATTCATAATAGTTTTATAATACTATGTATGAGCGTTCTTCCTGAAATGTTTAGAGGAGTGCCTTTTTGCAGACACAGTGATGTTTTATTTTGGCTATGTAATGTTTGTCGTTTTGTTTGGTGGTTTTGTCTTTTTTTTTTTTTCTTGTTGCTAGCTAAGCTTAGGAAGCAGTCAATTTGCATTGTTAAGCCTCTGGCCTGGCCCAGAGGTACAAAGGTTGGAGACTGTTAATGGAAACACCTTAAATTTATTATGACCCATGATTTGAGTTCTGCGTTATAGGAATTCCTACAAGAACTACCTGGACCAGTGGTAGACAAGCCTCATTCAAGGTGGTGCAAGTGCAGCTATGACCTGATCTGGGCTGGCTTTGGTGCCCAGTACCTCCACGAAATGCACACATTTCTTATCCTAAGTGGCCACTAAGACAGGTGGAGCCTCAAGTCATGGACTGGATGAACCCAGTGGACAATTGTAGGCATTTTACAGACATTTTATAGGGATGGTTGGGGAGAAGGGGAATCACATCAGCATATCCATATTGTGGCAGGAAGGAGGAAGGGGAGTGACATTTGGAGTGATGCTTATCTTTTGAGGTCATAGTAACATATGATGGAGTTCTGCTCTCCTGGAACACCTCTCTGCTCATAGGTAGCAATGAATGAATTCTTTGGTTTGGTTTACTTGCATGTGTGGCTTTTGTTTTATTTATTGAACTGTGTTTATCTAAATCCATGGGTTTCTCAGGGACTCTTGGACAGAGAAGGAATTTTCTGGATGGCCGCATTCACTTTTTGTCAATGGCTTAATGACCAAGTGGAAACTTGTGACTAATCATGTCCCTTAATGCACCACCAATGCACTAATTTATTATCTTCCTTAATGACATAGACAGTGAGAGTTAATTTACCCTCAACAAGTTTGCAGATAATGCCAAGCTGACTGGTGTGGTTGATCTGGTAGAATGAAGGGATATCATCCAGAGAGTCCTTGGCAGGCTTGAGGAGTGACCCACAAAAACTTCATTACCTTTAACAAAATCAAGTCCTAGGTCCAAGATACTGCATCTGAATTAGGACAACCTCCAACATCCATACAGATTGGATGATTAGTTGATTGACAGCAACTCTGAGGAGAAGAACTTGGGAATACTGCTTGATGTAAAATTGTACATTATCTGGCAATGAGTGCTTGCAGCCCAGAAAGTCAATTTTATACTGGTGCCTACAAGGAAGTGTTTATGGAGGTGATTGTCCCCTCTACTCCTCTCTTGTGAGACCTCACCTGGAGTACTCAGTCCAGCTCTGTGATCCCAGCATAAAGATTTGGATCTGTCTGAGCATTCCAGAGGAGGCCACAAAAATGATGAGGGCTGGACCACCTCTCCTGGGAAGACAGACTGGGAGACTTGGGGTCGCTCAGCCTGGAGAGGAGAAGGCCCTGAAGACAAGACGTTAGAGACAGTATATGTAAAACAGACTTAGAAGAAAGGTGGACAAGACTTTCTATGAAGGCCTGTAGTGAAAGGATGAGAGTTACTGGTTTAAGCTAGACCCATATAATTTTGTACTGTATGTCATGAAGAAATTTTTTACATTAAGGATGGCAAAACACTTGTACAGATTGCCTGGAAAAGTTGCAGTTGTCGAGTTGCTAGCACTGGTCAAAGTCAGATTAGACGGGGCTTTGAGTGACCTGATCTAATGAAATACGTGCTTGCCCATGGCAGGAGACTTGGACTACATGATCTTTGAATGTCCCTCCCAAACCAAAATGGAATCATTCTCTAATTCCATAGTTCTGTGATTCGCCAATAAGCATGAAGTAGTTTAGCTATTAAACACTATTTTTGTTAACCCAGATTTCCATTCATCTCTATCTGTATCACTAGGGATCTATTCTACTTTTTAATGAACATTTTTTGACCTTGTTAACTTCTTTATTCTTGTCTGGTTGTTATGCAGTCTTTTTAATTATTCTCTTATACCTGATGCAGAAATCATTAGTGTAAGTGTTCATTAGATTTAAGTACTCTTTAAGAGAAATAATGTAAACATTATTCAAATTTTTTTGTGTATATCACATGTATATGTAAATGAAATAATTTAGACATACCAGATACTCTGCTAATCTTCTAAATCCAGAGAAGGAAGATATATCACAGCAAACTTAAACTGGTTTTTAAAGACTGGGAGAGTTTCCTAAGATCAGTCAAACATTTTGGATTATTTTTGCAGGTAGATGTTTAAGTGGAAAATGACTTGTTCCTGGTTTTGATATAAATTAAGCCCAAATTTTTATGGCACTGGGATCTTGACATAACATGCATGCCTAAACCTTATTTTGTCTTTTACATGAAGTCATATAGAAACCAAAAGTAAACATCAAGGTATCAAAGATTGTTTGCTCACATTATGTTTAAGGTTTTTAAAGGTCCTTTTAAAATTTGTTGTCTGGTTTTATAATGTTTCCAAAAAAATATATTCCTCCTGTCCATTTTATTCTGAAGGTGGGCAGAACAGTTTTCTATTCATACAAGTATGTCAGATTTTACAGTTGACAGAATGTAAGGCATTTTTCTATGTGAATAAAATATATTGTTGAGCTAAATAAAAAAGAAAAAAATACCCTCTCCCAAACCCCCAAATAAACCAAAAAATAAAATTAGAAAAAATTATCAAGTAATCCTTGTGCTACTCAAGTAATAATACCTTGCTTGTTAAAAGAGTGATCATGTTCCATCCATACTCACAGAATGAGACCTGACAGTGACAGATTACCATACCAGGGAGCAACTTGCCCTTCCACTGAGTACCTCAGCTGACGGAATAAAGGGTTTGAAAAAGAGTTATGCTGATGGCATGTTTCTACCAGATTTACTTGTATTTTGAGTAACTGTCTTCTGTCCATTTAACTTCAGAGAATTTCACCACTTACATGAAAGATGAATTTGGTCTCATGGGTGGAAATTTTACAGTCAGAGAAAAGTCAACACCATCAAAATGGAATGAAAAATAAGATCCTGCCCCTACTACATAATATTATACATTTCCACACACTGAAGAAAATAAGACAATATCTTGCATCATTTTCTTGTTTCATTAAGCTCAAAATAAAAAGCTCTTTTTCCCCTCAGCAGCTGTAATTCAAGGAAGTGAAGACTAGAACTGAAGAATTTTCTTCCTCTGGTGGAGGAATCCCAGACTCTGAAAGCACTCTTTATCTTACCCCTTCTGCCATTAGATCGTCTCTCTCTCCCTACTTAAGCCAACAACATCTCCTTTTCACATTAGTATCATTCAGAAGTGGAAGACAGAACAGCTTGAGGGTGAAATTGAATTACCAAACTGATTCTCCCCCTCGATTTAGTACTTCATACAGGCTTTTCCCCCCCATGGCATATATGTGATAATTATCAGGATAAGAGCTAAATAAACGTTGGACATGAAGAACTTCAAAAGAATCAGGACATTATAATTTTTGACATTCTTCCAACACTTGCTCTGTGGTCATTTTATGCTTTCAGATCTGTTGTAACACATTTAAAATGCAGACTTCTAGCTATAATTTTTCACCACTTACATATGTTAAACATTCTTACTGAAGGCACTTTATTCTTCACATTGTTCTCTTAAGCTATCATTATTCTTATTTCTTTGTCTTCAGTTGTTCAAATTCCTTTCAGGTTGGCAGTCTTCCTTCCAAGGATAATAGTAAAATGATATAGTGAACAGTACCAGCAGACAGTCCTTCAGAAGGTCCTTGAAAGGCTCAGATTAAAGATGCTTTATATATTTATTTTTTAAAATGTTCAATTTGCTATGCAGTTATGATCCTACTGCAATGTTATTCCTTATTTCTTAACAGTCTGGCAGTCTGTGTCCTATAATGTGGCTAAACTATTTTATTCCTCCTCTTCTATGTTGTCAACCTGTGCTAATTGAAATGTTTATAAAATGCTGATACTGAAAAATTGCAGCTTAATAGTTCAACAGTTCTTTAATGAGCCCTCTGTTTTATTAATAAAATGATTTATAGAAATATTTAATCTCACTGATTTACCATTAGTATTAATGAGTCTAGTTATTAAGCACTTTATTTCAGAATGCCACAAAGATACAAACCCTGTAAAACATGTGGTATCTTGTACTAAGTTATTTTGTATTTAGAGCGAATGAATGGTTTTGAAATCTCACAGCTTTTCCTTAGTGAAACATGGTTATTCATTAGCATAAAACTAATTGACTCTTTTATATGCAGTATCTTTGTACTAAGTTATTTTATATTTAGAGAGAATCAATGGTGTGAAATTTCACAGTTTTTCCTCCATGAAACAGAGTTATTCATTAGCATGGAACTACAAGTTTCTTTTATATAATCTCCCTGCCATTATTATCAGTTTTTATGCAAATAATTTAGCACAGGGCCAATCACAAAAGTAATCCCAAAGACTGAAAATAGAAGTGCATAACGACTCAGTAGAAGTATTTCCATTGTCCTTGACTATTAAGCAAGGACTTATTGATTATCAACTCTTACTAAGAATCTGATTTTTTATTACTCTTAATCTAATTTCTTGAAAGAAATGATTTTCTAACATGTTGTAGGCTAGTACAAGTTACTTTAAAACTATGCAACCATCATTCATTTTTTTATGTACTTTCCCATTGTTTTTGAAATTAAATGCTATTAATTGGGCAGATTTCAACAAGTCTTATATATAGGGAAGTTAATATTTTGGGAGAAACTTCCAACCACGATGAGTTGAATGAAGAAGCTGCAAAAGTTACTTCCAGAGTCCAGACCTGGAAGGTTATACAGACATTTTGTTTTTCTCATTGACCTCTCCTGGCTACAACCTCAGACATCTAGGAAAGAGAAATGGGGGGTTGGGCAGAAATTATCGTCTTAGTTCCATTAGTGCATTTTACCTATTTTTTTTATGTCTAGTAATGGTTTTAAGGGGAAAGAAGGGAGACCTTTGCTTTATTAGTCAAAGGACTGTGACTATATTCCCACTCAATGTATAGACTCTACTGTGTAAAATTTGTACTTATGCATTTCCATCTATTTTCTTTATTTGTAAAATTTTTTTAATACAAAATTTTGGTATGATTGAGGCAATCAATTTTCAGTGAAAATATTTGCATTTTTAAATATTATTTGCAATTTTTCCTTTAAATTAATCAATAAAATTAAGCCTTTCCACAAGACCAACTGGATTCTCCATAATTTGACTTTGTGTGTATCTGGAGAGTTAACCAAGACTAGTAGATGGAGTTGGAGATTTCAATAAGGATTATTAGAGAAGCCCTTCTGTTGAGTCATGAGGTGCAGAAAGAACCCCCTTGTGTTCTAAACTCCTTAGAGAGGAATCATGGTAGGGTTGGATCCATTCTTAGCCCTAGGCTTTGTCAAAGGTTTAATCCCTCAGGATTAAAGTTTGCAAATCTGATCTATTTCTATAAAATGAGCTATTTATTATGACAAATGATTAGACAAAAGATCTTAATCAGAATTATTTACTACACAGTATAAAAACTAAACCTACTAATAGCGTATAGTACAATATAGTGCACTATATTAAAGCATTTATGTGAAAACAATTGTATTAAAGATAGCAGAAACAAAAAAATTATCAAGTAGAGATTGATATAACTCCCCATGACAACACTCATGGGCAGGTCTTTTTCACTCAGTCTTGAGGAGTATCCTTGGGGGCATCTCCAAAATCCAAAGCAGCAATCTTCACACATTCCAAGGAGGAATTGTTAGAATGTTAGAACAGGCTAACTGTGCAAGGCTGGACTTTTATCGTGTAAAGTAATTGCCTGCCAGTCACGTGCCTCTGGTTGCCTCACTGTCAGGGTGTTAATTTGAGGTTGGTGAGCAGACTGGTTTAGCATGGTCATGCAAACCTGGCATGACCCCCCTCTCAATCCACTACCCACAGACTTGCAAACTTGTCTGAGTTGCTTCACTGCATACCAAGGCAGAACATGCTGCTGTGCCAAGGCCTCCCTAAATCCCTCTGAATGTCATTAGACCTTCTGAGGGATGTCATAGACTGGGGTGTATGTGACAAAGCTTCTGTATGGCATGTATAACCAGACTATTCACTGGTTTTGTGGGAAATTTCTGCAGTCCTAAAATCATTTTGCAGACTCCCAATTTGCTCAGTTTTTTTGTTTTTTAGAGGCTCACTTCTGGTAAGAGAGAAGCATTGCTGTCACAGTTGTGTTTAGCAGAGGGTATTCAGGTAGGAGCACACATAGGCTCCACACTTATATCTCCTAGAAAAGAATTAATTACACAGAAAATGCCCCATTCCCTACTTTAAAAATTCGTGGTTCTTAATGGGAGATTAGAATACTATTTTTATAGGAAAATGGACTTATGATAGAGTCTTTCTCTTGCTTTTTCAGAGCAGCTTTTCTCTCTCTAGACAGATGTGTACACGTGGTGATTTCATGAACAACAAAAAAGACAGTAGGGGGCATAAAAGCTCCCTTTTCTCAAGGGTAAATGACTGCTCCAAACTGAGTCTTTGTGTACAGAATTCACTTTTTACATCCTTCTGAGGTAAATCTGGGCAGTCAGGCTGTATTCTATATTTATTCTCTCTTGCTATGTTCTAAATTGCTGCAACTATTTTTTCCATACTTCAAAGCATTTCCGACTACCCTGAGGATGACAGAGGATGTCTGCACTGAAAATATCATAATTTTTTCTATTATTATTGCTCTTACCTCTATTAGAATATTATAGTCAGAGCAAAAGAAATGCAACAACACTGCTTGTTTTATTTGTTTTGTTTAAATACAAAACAAGGAAAAAAGAGAATAATATGTTGAAGTTTAGAAATATGCAAAGTGAACAAATCCCTCAGAAATAAATACTTTCCAGACAACATTAGCCTATTAAATCAGGCTGTAGCTTTGGTTTTTGTTCTAGCTTCTTCCTGCTCTTATATAATATGAGGAGAAGCACCCATTATCCTTTTCATCAAGAGACAGAACTGGAGGGAAAGCTGGCAAGTTTAATTAATTTTGATACACTCTGTATGAGTGTGTGTCTGTGGATGTGTGTGTCGATGAGGTGCTTTCACTTTTAACAGTGTGCTGTGTACTATTCATCTGTGCATTTAAAAAAAGTTATTGGGAATATATAGTACTTCATCCTTAAGCTGTCAAAAATGAGATTCCAAAGTATTCAGCAGTGCAAAATAGCATAAAAAGAGCTTTGCCGCTATTTATCTCTCCTTGCCAGCTTGTAATGTTGATTTATGATATGTCATAATAAAGCACTGAAATGAATACAGCTACATAGAAAAGTGAAGTTACATGGCCACAGACAGTGAAATATTTCTGATTCCTCCCTGGCTCTCGTCTTCATACGCACACACATACTTGAACACGCAACATTCTCACTGTGATCCCGTTGTGATTCTGCTATTTGACAGCATACCAATATGATGCACAGAGCCTTACAAATAAAGTCATAAAAACTGTGTTATGTTTATTAAAAATTCATAGTTTCCACTGACCTACAGTGATGATGCTCAACACTTTCTGAAATCCAGGGTTAAATTTAATTTTTCTCTTCCTTACAATTCCTTACCTTTTTTTAACATACCTTTTAAATTTCCTTTAAATTATGTATATGTGTGTTTCTGTTTATACATATATGGTTTTTAACTTGGAAAAATGCAAAAACTTTGCTTTTTCCTCGTTACTTGTCGATATGAATAAATGTACAAAACAAATAAATATCATGAAAAAGCAAGAAACTTCATACGGTAAATTTAATTATTTTTAGTGTTTATGTAGGAAAATCTGTTCACAATAAATCAATAAACCAGAAGATTTCTCTGTAATTGTGAGAAAAGATGCGATGCCAGAATTTTTCATGCTTGTTTAAGGAGGTGCTCTGCAAGAAATGGAATTAAGTAAAAATAATTATCCCAAACAGACTTGGTAATAGGAATTTCAATAAACAATATTGCTGTGTTAAATAACAATTTCCCATTTCGCTGTTGACCTGGCAACAAATCCTGTCACAATCCCCATTGTAGAAACTATAGCAAAATACAGAATTATTATCCTGAATAAAAATATTTGACACTATAATGAATTTATTAAAAAACACACCTCTTTAAAATCTATTTCTTATAGCCCTCCAACTATTTTCATATTATGATTCCTTGCCTCAGTCAGATATTTTGTTAACTGTGGTGGAACAGAGTCCATATGAAAATTAGTGCTATAAACTCTTCTTTGTCTAACCTTAACAGTTTTACAGATATTGGTTTTCAGAACACAGTTAGTTACCTGAGTGCAATAAGAATCAATAGAAGATCTATTCTTTTTATCACCACAGAAGAGAATTTTTTGCAACTTCAATACATTTTTCTTCATTTCTTCTCTTCTTAATATTTTATTCTGTTCGTGTTTCTGTTCTACGGCAAACACCTGTCTACTTTGAAATTAGCAATATTATTTCTGTGTGCCTAATAAATAAAATTGTAACAGAATATTCACAATTGCCTTTTGTGCTCATCATGTAAAACACAACTGGCTATTGTACTTACATGCAAATATTATATCATACCGATTTCACCCATATATATACATGCAGAGAAATCACATGGACTTAGTTATAAAACTGATTATAAGCACAGAAGAAAAGAATATACAATGCAACAGCATCCAATTTCCAAAAGTGTAGTCCATCTTTTGAAAGTAAAAAGAAAACAACATGTTTTAAGTGAATTACTTCTTTCTGTTGAAGAATGTTAGAAATAAAATGTCCTGGAGGCAGTTTCTGTTTGTTTCATTAGCTTTTGTATTTTTTAAAGCTTACAGAGGCCTTAGATATTTGGTGAAACACTGCTGAGGTGTGTTAGCCATCGTGTCTCTGTGAAAATACAAATTTCAACTCATTTCTAAATAGAGAATACTACATCCTGGAATCATTACTCCTCCTGTCATCCCAAAATATTATCAAAGGAAAGCAACTGACTGTCACAGGATAGGGCATTACATTCACCATTCTCCATCTTGAATTAAGGTCTGGTTCTCAGTGTGTGTCTCTCTCTCTATGTTGACCAGTCCACTGCTGCTCTCAGATGCTGATTATATTAGCCATTCTGTGCTGTTGCTATGGTCACATATACTGTGTTCCAAAACATCAGATTGCTTTTCCTTGCTTTTTCTACATGTTCTACACTTTGGCTTTAAAAAAAAAAAATCTCTGAACTGATCATCTACTTAATTTGAAAAAATTCAAGGAATAACTGTGGATAAAAAGTCAGTTTTAAAAATTTTCCCTTAATATAGATACAAACAGAATTGTGATATATTAACATTATAATGGTCTTTTCCAAATTAAGACTTTAACATGGCTTTAAAATGACCTGAAAAGCATGATCAACAAACCAAAATTCCTGGTTTAGCAGAGTAAGAGAAGTAAATGTCACAAAGAGATGAGACCTTAACATTCAGTATGTTTTAGTCCTTACCACTAATCAAGGGAGTAAAAATACCTTTTACAATATTCTTAAGCTCCATCTTAAAATTAGCTGGATTTCTGTTAGATACTAGCTCAATTATTTATGGAGGCAAGTTTCTTTGAAATTTAAATCCTCTGGTAATAAGATTTTTTTCTTAATATTCATTCCATGCATCCATTCTTACACTAGCTCACATGTTCATTTTTCAGGATATTTATATAATTGTGGAGATTCATTTTTAAGCAGAACTCAGATCATGCCTTTATATGGTTAGACTACAAAAATCAAATTCTTCTTGTCACCTCTTATAAAAAGGTTTTTCTTCTCAAAAATCCTAGTGGCTCTTCTCTTCATCTGCTCTAAAACAAGTTTAATTCATCTCTTTTCTTTTACACAATGGAGATTAATGGTGTGTATCACAAAATTTCTTGTATAAGAAATACTTTCCCACTCTCTGAAAAACATCTAAATTCCTAAGGTAGAATGTTATTCCTTTTCATCCATGTCTGGCTAAATGGGCCTGGGAAGTGTCTCATTCAACAAAAATTAAACCAATGATGCCAAATCATTGCAATGATTGCTAAATCTTAATGATTTCCATTTTTAAAACTCTGAGTTAAAATGGTTACAGGTCTAAATTTAAATTAGAATTGAGAAAGCACCACCATAAAAAGGCTAATGGAATAGCAAAGACATTTTTTCAGAAATGTCGTAATAAAATTTGCTGACCTAACAACAGCTAGAAAATACAGGGAACTATATATTTTAAAATGTGCTAATTACTCATTCTTTTCAATTTCATAAAACCTCCTCCCCACTTCTGGTAATGATAAGGAAAATAGATTCACTGTTCCTAAGTACAGCATGATACAGACAAGTAATACTTATGAACTCCAAGCAGACTCATGTGGTATTTGTAAATGCACAGAACTATATTTGACCTCAACTAAGAGGTGAAGGTGATACCTGAAGTTTTAGTTTCCATATTATCCTTATTCTGTACCACATTAGTATATAACTCTGAACTTCATATAAAGTGTTAGCAAGTTCTCTTCACAGGGTAGTTAGACAAAATAATCCTTTTCCAGCCCAAGAACCAACCACACTGTTGCAGCTTCAGGCCCAAAAAAGCATAAACAGCTGTGAATTGAAGAGAGCAAACCAGGAGGATAGGGCTTCATAACCTGAAGATGTAATTGGACAATTAACCCCAATATGTAAATGGACCAAGACTTATAAAAGCGTGAAAACTTGTGAGTGGTCATCCATCTTGGGTGTAGACCCAGCCAGGCTCTTGTACTGCCCAAGGTGTATCTGTGAAGGCTTTTTTAATAAATACCTACTTTATTCCTTTAACACTGTCTAGCCTCTGTTTTAAGTAGCTGTCAAGGCATCAAAGGTAAATGCATAATAAAGTTGTTCATAGTAGAGATTGCAGAGCAACTGATTAAGTGATTACTTTAATTTTTCTGAGAGAACAACAAATGCTGATCTAAGGCATATTAAAAATCTTTAAAGAAATATTTTGGACAGTATCCTTCTGTGTAGGAAGTTTTCACTAGAAAAAAATGAACAGGCAGTCCCATAAGTCATTATTTTTTCTTTATGAGAGATTTCCCATTATAAATATGTAATTTGTCAAAAATTGGAATAGTGAGAATAAAGCTACTGGTAAAAAGAGATGTTATTAATTTAAAAAGTTATACTTGGTTTACACAAGACCATGTGGGTTCCACTTTGCTCCATGTTCTTACACTTTGCCATGGCAACACAAGCCACTAGATCTTCACCCAGTTTCTGTGTCTGCATCATGACTTTGCATTTTCTTCACTGCTTCATGCTTCCAACAATAGTTTCCTCAGTAAACCACATACAGGGCTTTTAATGAATTATGTAATTGATTAGACAATTTCCTAGAACAGAACTCCTATCATATTACTAAATCTTTGAAACTGTACCTTTCAAATGCTGTGAATCAGTAAATCAGGTTTCCAAAAATACAGATATCAAATGCATACTGTGGGTATCTAGAAATTGTGTCCTTGGAAAAGAGGTTATCTAAATAAAGCATCACAAAATGAAAATATTTGAAAGGAAATGTATCTCAGAGCTGAGAGAAGATAAGAGATATGACTGAAACTTTCTGCGTATGTGTATAAAAATCAATGTAAAATTCCCTTATATGTACATGAATATTTATATACAAGTTTTCTTCCTTTCCCATGATGTAGAAGATCTGTGCAGGGGGTAGGGAGAGATAGACAGAGAGGTGGGCATAGAGAAGCTTCATTCCTTCTCTGTGATCTAATCTGAAAATATTCAGAGTAATTCCACTTAGGAAAATCTTATCTAGGAGTGTAAACAAACTTTTTTCACACTTTTTTTTCCCCTTCTACATATTGATATGCTTTAGGAAGCTTGATTTCTGAAAATTCATTGTTGAAGTTTGGAAATATTCATCAAGTATTTTCCTTGAGGGTAAGAGGTATATCCCCAGACTAATGTGGAAAAAACCCATAAGGAGCACATGAACCGACCTGAAACCATCTCTTGGCAATCCAAATATATAAATAAACAGCAATATTCTCGGTTTTTTTGTGGCAGTTAATCTGTTGGCACAGTCTCAAAGTCATATGTGGAGATGTGAGAGATGGAGGTTGTAGTCAAAATTGTGTGACAAATGAATGCTATTGCTACTAATTTTTTCACTTGTTCTCAGGAAGATAGTTTTTATGGTACACTGAAAAAATGCATCTGTGGAATTGAGGTATTCTGAATGAGATCTGCTTTTGCTGTACACAACTCTAAGATGCAACGCTGTTTTCAGAGGATGTCCTCTAACACTCCATGCTATGTTTCTTACTGTAACTACCTATTCACTTACAAAGCCAGGCCAAAGAGCATCCAAAGGTGGAAAACTTTGCATTAAAGATGCTTTAGATAGTTCAAATACTGTCAATTATTTGCCATGTTCTTGGACTATTGTAATAGGCCAATTATGTGTGAGTATATAAGTACTTTCTTCAGTTCTTGCTCTCTCAGATGAATAATCCTTTTGACTACAGCAAGTTTATTAGTATAGGATCTTATATGATTGAGATACAGATATTTTGCTTTCTTCGTATCTCAGATTTCTGTAAATCGTGTTCTTATATCCAGACATGGATCTGGATCTTGGATTTTGTTTTACTGCCTCTGATGATTTCCTCAATATTGAATCGCGAAAATAATAGTGTGTATACCTCTCAAGACTTAAGACACGTGTTGTCCTACTTCCTCTATTTTCACTCACTTACTTCTACATTTATTTTTCTTCTTCAGTCCAAATATAGTGGGCAAACCATTTTGTACTCCACATTGAAATAAATTTCTTGCTCTTTTAGTCACACATAGATGTACACTGTCTTATTTTGGGTTTGTTTTGTTTATTTATTTCTCAGTAAATAAATCCGTACTATTACCTTTATTTTCACTACTTTTAATTGTCTTGCTTCCTAAGTTGTATTTTTGTTTCTGTGAATCTTGTTTCTTTTTCTTATTTAAAGCATGTCGAAAACCGGTATATGATCGTGTAAAGATGATCTCCTAATGAACAAATGGAAGCAGAGCACAAACAGGCTTACAAGTGAGAACTTCAAACCATTTTGAAGCCGTATCTTAAAGAAAAATATCAGATAAAAATAAAGTACTATGTCCTATGAAGTAGAACCATGAACCACATCTACTTCAGGCCTGCCCTTTCTGATATGAAGAGCGCAAGAGTGAATGCAGAATTTAATGTGACAATATGATAGTTTATCCAATAGCAGTCTCATATCTTGTGGTTTCTTAATAAGGCTGACAGGCTCTAAATTCCTCTACTCAGGGGAAAAACAACATATCTCCTGTGTGTTGCAGTATTAAAAGCTTGGAAATTCTGCAAGTGTATTTAGTTAAAAGGTTGTTACAGGGGACCCTCTTCTCCCACGTTCAGGGTCACCAAATGTGACGGGAGGCCCCGTTCTCACACGTCTGGGGTCACCACTTGTTACCCCTGCCTTTAGAGGAGCAACATGCTGCAACATGGGTGTGGACCCTCACAGAGGACAGCAGGCAGCAGCGGGGTGAAACAGGGAAAGCTCTTTATTATCTGACTCCAATAGCTTATATACATTTTGTACAGAGGGCCAAGATTGGCCCAAGGAGGTTACAACCTCCTGACTCCATTGGTCAATATCACCATCAGTCAAGTTCTCTCTCAGAGAACAAGAATGCAAAACATACAGATAAATTCCAAGAATACAATATTGTTTACATGAAGCAGCGTGGGAAAGCCGCTGCAAAGACTCAAACACTTGGAAGCAAGAAAGTCAGGGGCGACAAAGGTTGGCATTTTTATTTTAAGCTTTCCAAATGGATCAATTTCAATCAAGTTTTACAACTACTATTTTCATTCCTCAGATTTTTGTTTACAGAGGACTCTGTGATAAACAACATCCTTGTGTCACTGGAGGCTTTATTTTACAATCTAATTGGCAAACTATTTTCCTTAGAGAAATGTTTATGAGGAAGTGATTCTGCATATGACCACACTGTTTTACAATGCGTTTTGTTATTATTTCCATTTCAATGAAATGTTGACTTCTGTAAACTTGTTTTTATTATTATCATCTAGCGTACGTCAATGAGTTATATACAAATACAATAAACAATGTAAAAAGGCAGATCTATCTTTATGTTTTTCCTTCCAGTTCATTTTAACTTATGCTTACATTTTCTCCAACTGACAAATATCTTTTTGTCCCAGGCCTGTGAAAACTGAATAAAGAAGATGATTTATCCCATTCCTTACATTAAGGAAGCCAGAAAAAGGAAGAAAAACATACTGGAAACTTCACTGCAATTTACTTTGTATTATGCTTTCAAAACTCCCTTAACTGGCTCTTTGAATGTTCTGCTAGGTCTTTTCTTGATGCCAGCTATATGCATCCAAAAGAAGTATTTGTCTCATTCAGCACTACGTCTTTAGAAAACTTAGTAACTTTGAATTGGCAACAATGAGGACTGCCCTGGATTTCTAGTTGTCATTGTTAAATATTGTTGGAAAACTCACTGAAAAAATCGAGGGATTTATGTGTGAGCATGAGTGTTCAATGAGCTCTTTGTCTCTGTTGACAGGTGATGAATGAAACATCCTTAATATACCAACATGTTAGGAGAGAGAGCAGTGAAAATGAGGGCAAGAAGACAAAGTAGGAGACAATTCACAACCCTTTTCCTAAAGAAAAATGATGATGTTTTCAAGTTCTCAATTTTCTTGTCTTTGAGAGACAACTGACAAACCTGCTTTCTACCACTTGTAGTTTTTCCTTCATTGTAGAACCTGTAACTCTGTTGTCTACCCAGAAAGGCTTCACATATTACTAATTTACTATGTCAACTCTTCTTTTCCACTCGGTTTGCTATTCTTTAAGAGCTTTTACTCTTCAGAGAGAGTGCCACTACTCTTTAGCTCTGAACTGTAAGAAAACACTGTTTTCATCTCCTACTATCTGAAACTTTTCCATGCTAAAACTTCAAGTGATCCCATTGGAAATTTACTTATCCCAGGCACATTTATAGCACCAGTAACTTCCCCAGAATTGCATATAATGCAAACATGCCCATAAAATGCAGATAAATATAAATATCACAAAAACATTAAATGAGGAATTAAGAAGTATCAGTGAGTGGTTTTGTTTAGTTCCTCTTCTGTGTATCTGACACATAGAACTTTCTCATAACTTTACCTTCTAACCCCATTATCTGAATCAATATAGTTTGTCTTAAACCTCATCCACCTTTTTTCCTTCAGTTGAAAACAGACGAAAACAATAGATACTCCTGAGCCTGCTGTCTTAGGCAAAATCTCACTGACTTTCTGGGAACTTCAGCAATAATATTCTGAAACCTAGTTAACATGACATAGATAAATGAGACACAATGTTCAAGAGCCTATTGCATAACTATGGAATGGGATTTCAAATAATTGTGAGATTGAGGAAGTGTTTTTAAAGTTAATATTTTGACTGACGCCTTTCTTTTAATCAGAAGCAGAACACTTGAGAAAAGGAAGGGCAATTTAGATAAGTTGTGTGAACAGAGAGACAACAATATTTTCTCTATTTTTAAGCTAAGAGAACTACTAAAATTGGCAAACTTATTGTAATATATAATCTAACTTTGTAAATTCTCTTTAAAAAGAGATTATTCAGGGTAGGACCTAATACTGCCCCTTGGCATTCACTTACGACATTCATTCATATCACTATCTGAAAAACATTTTTCATTGGATTTTTGAAAGAAATGGAGTATTTGAATTTAGTCACTGTTTTTGTCCTATTTTACTGGTTTTACTTTCCAGAAAAGGTCAAAGCTAGAGAAAATATCTTCAGCTCCTGCATTTACTCTTCATCTTTTATCTCTCATTCACATAAAAGGAGTCTTCTTAATTTCAGAATTTATTTCTGGGGCTAGTAACTCGAAGAGAGCTGGTAGTCTACAGGGAGAAAGTCTCTTAGCTCTAACTAAAATGCACAATCCACCGTTATTAAAAAAAGGTTTGGTTTTTTTTTCAAAGAAAAGAAATGATATTTTGGTTAGGCCACGTGTGGGAAAATCTAACTTCCATAGTTACTATTTATAGGCATTTTCAAGCTCAATTTACTTACCTATTCAATAAGGCAAAGTGATTGTTATCCCAATTATTTTCATTATATGATGCAAATGCTATCTCTACAGTACAGAAATGATTATTCAAATTGGATGTTAGAATATAGGGCTCATTCCAGCAATTTTAACATGCATTTAAGGGGCAATTAATTTATTTTAAATTAAAAAGCATATTTATTTTTTTTTAATTCAGTGTAAAAATGATTATATGGAAGGCATAAATATGAAGGGAAGAATGTTAATACAGGGCAAAGATGGTTAATCTGTATTTTGCTATTTAGTTTATGCTTCCCTTCTATATATTGATTTTCTTTTCTGAAAGCCAAATCCAGTTCTTTGTATTACAACTAAATACAGGTATGTAGAGTAATGGGTTTCTATTTCAGTCATGGTGCAGGCACAGGACTCTCATCACTGATTTGCAGATGCTGGCCTGAAGAGAGAGCACTGGTCTTAAGGAATGAGATAAAATGTTCTGCTTGGGACAAGCTGTAAACTCCAATCAACTGAAAATCAGATTTCCCTGGTAATTCCTGGAGAAATTGTCATCTAGAGCAAGGACAAAAGAAGAACAGTGTATTCAAAGCCAGTATGACTTTTTTAGGGCAGCTGGATATCACTTGGCCTTGAGGACAGTTCCACGATGAGTGGGGTGTAAATGCATTCTGAAGCTACTACTGTATTTTCTCTGTGATCAGCAAGAGAAGAGGATTTCATTACATCAGTGCCAGTGCTCCTGCCAGAATCTTTCATTGGAAGGATACAAATATGGTAACAGGATATTTGGATATAAGAGCTAGAAGGCAGGGGACATAAGTTAGTCTCAGTTTGTAGGGGTCTATAAGAACACAGGTCAAATTCACAACAGCTCTTACTCCTTTACACTTGAGGAAAATTAAACTGGTATCGTCTACTTTTATGAAGTGGTCTGTTTTTATGACTTGTGGGCTCGCCAGGTGTGCATAGTTCACATTTCTTTACTAGCTCTCTTTGGAAACTTTATTTATTCTTTCCTCTTTTGACAGTCATCATAGTCACAAACCATGTATTCACACTATAGTTTTTTCCTCGAGGTGACTGTCTGTGTCTTCAACAGGCATTGCAATTACTTTCACTAACAAGTATAGTTGCAGACAACAAGTGCAGAAGCTTTATTTCAAGTCTGCTCTCTGCTAACACTTGCAGCTGCCTTTGTATTTTAACAGAACAGCACACAGCACCTTCCCTGAACACCAATTTCAGCTGCAGCTGATAGAAAACCCCTTTCATGATGCAGATCCAGGCACCACAGGATAACAAAGATGCAAAATGAACCTTCATTATCTATCACCTAACTAGTCCTGCCACTACAGTTGTTAATATAGATTGGAGAGGAGTGAGCACATTGCTTTCTAATAGAGACAAGTTTGATGTTATAGATATCTGTGCGTTGGAGATCCTGAAGAATCTCTGCGAGATGAGCTCTGAGACCTAAAGGACTTCTCTGTAAATAGGTCTGCTTAGTGTGATTGAACATGTGTGACCCGTCATGATTTTAAAAAAGTTAAAGTATGTTCCAGTTTCTGTCTTTGTCAAGTGGTGAGTAAATAATAGCTCAGACTTCCCTTGCTTGTCACCTAAACCCCTACACAGATTTGTCTCTGTCTTTGGTTGTGGAAAAGACACAGTAGCTTATCTGTCCCAAGGAAAGTCAATTGACAAGATATTTTTTGATACAAATGTAGAAAAATACCACTGATATATAAGAGGACAAAAATTCCTGGGTTGTAGTAAAATTAAATGGAATCTGTATCACCTCCTAACCTGTCTCACTATTGACAAATAGGTTGGATCAGTTTAAACGACCACTGGTGTCATCTCTATCTGCTTACTACTATTATTCAAGAAGAATATCTTGCTTTTATATATGAGTACTATCTCCTTCAGAAAGGCACAGAAAATAAAAACAAACAAGCAAACAAACATGCAAGAAAAACCCCAAACCCCAATCTACATCTTTTAAAATGCTGTAGGCAGTAACAATATCATATGGAAATTTTCTTAACCTCCTTTGAAAGTAGTGGAAATGCATGTATTTTAATGCCTTTTATGTAAGCAAGATAATGGACTACTTAAATTGAAGAACTTATTCTGAGAAACCTGTAGCTGTGAGAATGCTGACTCTGAAACAAAACAGAGCTGCTCACTATTGAGAAACATTCTATGTACTAATGACAAGACCTGGTGGGAAAACTAGGTTTTTTTGTTTGAGGTTTTTATTTGGGTTAGTTTGTGGGTTTTGTTTCTTTGTTTTGTTTACTGGGACTTGTTTGAGTGGGTTTTTTTGTTTTTCCTGTTGTTTTAGTTGGTTTTTTTGTCATTGTCTGTGGGAAATGCAGCTAAAGAGTCATAATTTTTCTCATCACTTCCAAAACACCCCAAGCACCAAAAAAACCCACAAATCAACATCCACTCTGGTAGTAAAGGAGGCCTTAGGAATTCTTCTCTGTAAAGGATAAACTTATTTCTGTGGCTTTCCAATGATCTAAAAATATCACAGATTATAGAGCCAGATGAGTTGATAGATATAGCTCTTGACTTCTCACTTATGTTACATAACTGTGTAATTCCTTTCTGAGATGGAATTTTCACCTTTAAATCTGCTATATATGATTTAATGTCCTCAATTTTTTGACTTTGTCTTTTTTGACTGAAGAAAAAGCTAGAATATAACTTTATTAAAAGTTATTATACCTTAATTACAAGTAAATCCACATGTTGGATGGACGAGGCATGACTGACACCAAAGAAGGCTTCAAGCATCAGTCAGCACCTTTTTATCTAAAAGCCCCTCATACCATCTCTATATAGTGTGCTATTGGCAGCTCCACACAGTTCTGGGTCTTTCTCTCTTCCTTCTGCAGCTCTGGCTTTCTCCTTCCCATCCACACCACAGCCAGCAAACCCTGTCAGTGCCTTGTAACCATGTCTTATCCTTCCTGTCCCTCAGATGACCTCCTATCCTTTCCTCCTCACAGTTTGGCCAGCAGATTCCAGCTGACCCTCTGCCAGCCAACTCACTCTTTTATCACACCCATAGCTGGGAGGGCAAGGCTGTTTCCACTCTTTGGTAATTAACACAGCTGCAATATATCAGGGGCAAGATTGCCTTCAGTATTGTCTCTAGCTGTCTTCTAACACATATTTATCTGTTTACCATTTTGAAATAATATTTTCCCTTGTTTAGATAAACCATTTTAGAAAAGCAGCATTATCTCCCTATAAATTGCTGTAGACCTTTGAATAAAGACATCAAAAAATAGTGAGGGAATTATTAGACAGGATTTAGAGAAAGACTGCCATCTTAACAGAAATAACGTCATTATTTTTGTGAAATACATTTTAGGGTGCATCATGTATTACTGAGTCTGAGGTTGAAAACTGAGCACACTATTAAGAAAATTAAGTTGTATTTTGAAAGTGTAATAAAGTCTGTTCAAATATGAGGGTCTTTTTGTTTGTTTTCTTTTTTTTTTCTCCTTGTCTTTCCTTTTTCTGTAGTATTTTATAAAAATGTGGGATATTTTTTGAGACAAGAAGAGAAGTAGACCCTTAGTGTTCTGATGTTTTGGTATAGTGGAAAACCAAGTATCACACTGTAACTTCCACTTTGTACTGTCAGCTCAATCATGCTTTAGAAGCTCAATTTTTTTCTGTATGCCCTAGATCTTGTATGAAACCTTGCTGGAGTAAAGCAT
The DNA here is from genome assembly GCA_013397095.1 of Sterrhoptilus dennistouni. Lineage (NCBI taxonomy): Eukaryota > Metazoa > Chordata > Aves > Passeriformes > Zosteropidae > Sterrhoptilus > Sterrhoptilus dennistouni. The sequence goes on from VWZU01016056.1 coordinate 128,425, forward strand.
ATTAGTTACTCCATATCACAAGTTCAGCTTGGCATTGTAGATTCCAGCTACTTAATCAGATTACTCCTGTGCTATTTCTTAAAACAAGGTCAATTGCTTACTTCTGGCCTGGCAGGATAATTCTTGTGCTCAGCCTGCCAGGCAGCCTTTCTCCTTTTTTCCTGGTCAGCTCCGGGCTGGGAAATCCTGCTTTTAGAAGTATCTGATGTGTAACCTTGGACAAGCCAGCAGAAAAGTTCTGAGATTGCATCTCAGCAGTTAGCTTGTTTTCAAAGATCAGTAGTGTCTTCCTAGAAGTAGCTTATCTCTGGGTATACAAGGAGGGACATGGAGAAAGCAATGCACTCTTTTTTAAGGAAGGTATGTTTTCCCCTCTGACATCCCATTTTCTTACATGCAAGAAAACTGGGATGGAAACAGAGGAAGTGAAAGCTTTATTATTCTCATGTGATGATTAGTGAAAGGCCTTTAGAAGGCCTTATAAATAAGGTGCCCTTATAAATAAGGGCAATTAATATGACAAACACAGCAAGATTTACAGGTATGTCTTGGCAAGGGAAGAAACATATTTATGCTCTCTCCTCAATGAGAGGAGAGAGCATGCATATTTTACCAATTTTATCGTATTTTACCAATTCAGCTGGATTCATGCTGTCCAGACTTAAACAAAAACATGTTGTCTAAGAAGAAATCTGTCTGCATAAAATTGCAACAGGACTTCAGGCCATTTAGGGAGGCAAAACATATTTGAGACATGTAACAAGGTGTTAAGGATCAACAGAAGTCCGAAACATTTGTAAGCAGTTAAGGGATAGGGAGATTCTTAAGGAAATTGATCTACAACTTTTTCAGGGTGCAAAGAATAAAAAAAAAAATCACTGAAAGAAAAGTTTTAGACAAAACTGCTCCCAGAGTACTGGGAAGAGTGACTACTACTCTGGCTGAGACATAGTAGATTCAGAAAGACATAATTAAATCACTTAGCTCATACAGGCAGTATGGAGGACTAAGTTCTATATGTAATGTAGCAGCACTGACACAAAACAGGTTTGCATATTCTTTGGGTGTCTGGGTGTCTGGGTTGACATTCAGACTTACACCCTCCCTACACATTTGATTTTAAAAATACCATGACTCTGTTAATTGTAAACTTAAAGTCAACTAGTTTTGCTTAAAAGAGATAATATAAGAAAAAAGATGTAGCATTTTAACAAATATTTAGAATTTGACTTTTGTCAAACACAAATGAGAAACCGGAAACAGCCTGTAAAAAAAAATGAAATTAAAATTTTCCTTTCAACTTAGTAGTGAAGAAAAATTGATAGGTAGACTATGGATAAATAAGGTGAAACAGAACATTACAAATTTCACAAATGCTCATATATAAATGAAATTCATTTTTGGTGGAGTCTTAGTGCAATTCTTATTTTAAAATCTCTTTTTAGCTTTTTCATATTGAAAATAAAATTTCAGTCAGTGTTGCCAGTGTGAAGTGTTTATAGCAACCTTAAAAAACTCCCACATACATTCCCCCTAAAGGACAATGTAAGAATAATAAGACTCAATATTTATTCTTCTCTTCATAGTACAAATACCAAGAATAAAAATGTAAGCTCAACTGGTTTTATTAATTAGATTTTGCTGTAGCAAAAGGGCATGTAAAAATAGCAGGAATACTGTATTTTTTATATTTGTGTATGGGATTGTGTCATTTAGAGATTAAGAAAACTGATGTTTTCTTGTCTGAGTTGAGTGTAGGGTAGGTCTGATCAGACTTTTCTGGAGTACAAATCTGAGAAAAAGGTATTTGATGCTCTGAAAATAATCCAGGTATTCTTCACTAAGTTTGTGCACTATTACTAGTAACCTTTTTCCAATATTGCACAGATATATATTTTTCTATGATTTATAAATTTTAAAGACCACGAATAACAAATGTGCATGTCTAGAAGTTTCATGAGTTTAGTTTCTGCTTTTGTCTGCTCTATGGAAGAAAAACTTTGAAAAGTTTGTTTTATTTAAAGTGGTGGGCCTCCTGGCATGGGCCATCTAACAAGATCTAGAGAACATGCAGCAGCAATGCCACCACAATCCTTAAAATCATACACGTGGCACATGTCACTGTGAATACAGAGAGTGCCAGTTTGGCTTGTTATGCACACGTGCAGGAATCATGTCGACCCTCCTGCTGAAAGGAAAGGACAGCCACACCACTGGGACAGAACAATGACTGCTGGCTGCTTGGCTACAGGGAAAAGATCCAGCAGCAGGGAGAGTTAAAAGATCTGGTTCTGTAGGAACAAAAGTCAGTAATCTCAATAATAAAAAGGGTCCTGTATCATTAACTCAAAAATGGCAGGGACTATCTGAGACTGGCTGTGACATTAGAGAGAGTTTATAAAATTCCGATTGGCAGGAAGTTAGTGAACTGTCTTTCCTACTTTGAGTACCTTCTGAACTGTGAGCTCTGGGAGCACTGTTCAGAGAATACTTTGGATGAAAGAATAGGTTAATTAAAGCCCTCCAAAGCTGAATAGCCCTAAAGATGTGGTAGACAAACAATAATGGCAAAAATGGTTCTTTATTCTGCTTCTGAAAGCAATAGACATGAATAAAAAGTCATATCAATAGACATGCATTTCACTACATCTAGCACTGAACCCACCAATGTTTTTAATAATTTAAAGTAAATTTGTGCAGAGGAAGATAACTGAATTCATATAACGTTTCTGTGAACAGTGCTATCTCAAATCAAAGAAGGAAAAATATGAAAAAAAAAGAGAAAGGGAGGGAAAGTACAAGTGCTTTTAAGTATCTGAGTCCCAAAGGAAAAATTTACAATTTTCCAATCCTTGGTAAAAAATCTAGAGCAAAAGATTCAAAGCGAAGGAGATGCAAAAAAACCATCAAACAAACAAACCCAAAAAATCCCCAAACAAACAAAAAAGCCTTACCACCATGATAGAAATTATCCCAAATAACAGAGAGTATGACTCTTAATGGAAACTTATTGGATATCAACAAGCATCTGACATTAGAGAAAAAATAAAAACTGTGGAAAAGAGATTTGAAACAGAAAGATTGGCTAATCAAAATAAGCATCAATGAAACAACAAAATATCACACTGCTAATGCTCTTGTAATTATTACAACATTTGATTTTTTTTTTCTTCTTGGAGAGTGGGTAGCAGGGGTTTCAGCAGATGGTATCACTTTTCATGAGCTTCCATGTCACATTAAACTGACTTTGCACAATGGCCAGAAGGTGAAGCCATCTCAGAAATCACAAGAAAGATTAGATTAAGAATTTTTTAAAATTAGATTTTATATCAGTGCATGAAAAAAATGTGATGTTAGAATAATTGATGTTGCAAATAGAATGAAATAGAATGAAATAGAATGAAAAATAAGCTATATTTAATCTGACAGTGTTGAACTCATAGCATGTAAAGCACCATGAATACAAAAAGTGGAAAACTACATACTCAAGTTATATTGACTCAAGTTATATTGTTATGGTTTTATGTTATGTTATAGGAAAAAATACTAATTGAAAAGATGGAAAAAAGCTTCAGAAAACTGAGGAAGCTTTAAATTGAATAGAAATATGAGTATATTTGCACATATGTTGTTTGAGCATTGGTCTAGAATTCCAAGTCCTTTAAGCAGTTAGTTGATAAACATGTTGCCTGGATTTAAAAGACAAAACTTGCAAGAGTGTTAAAATAGTAAGATAAAAAGCAGATCTTTAATGAAAGCTTTCAGGTGCACAAATATGGCTAAATGTACACAATAACGGATTTCTACAATTTATATCTATATCTCTTCATAATTTTTATAATTTATATAATTATTATTATATATAACAGGCACATCCAATACGACATCAGTTGGTCCAGAAACCCACCCTTAGGACACCCTCGGAGTTGGTGCAGGGGCTTCTTTGCCCTATTTTCTTGTTATATTTCTTAAGTTCTAGTGGAAAACAAAATTACCTTATCAGAAATTCTCTTAAGAGTAAGACTAAACGTAATTTCAAGAACATGTTTATAAGGTTTTGCTAAACTTTGAGAGAGAGCAGAAAAACTACTAGAAGCTATACAACTATATATTAAAAATCAACAAGGCCACAAATATATGAAAATATATAAAAAGCTAAAAAATCTTTAGGCATCAAAAGAAGACAGCATTTTTTTTGTTGAATAAAAAGGTATGAAAAACTCAACTGTAAACATCATGTATCTACATGAATGTATAAAGCTGAAACATTTATTGGTAACTATAACAGAGAAATTATTGGTGCAAAGGCAGCTGCCAGCTATTTCTCTTTGCACCACTGTCTGTCAGTAGGGTTCTGAATAGTGTCATTACCAAACAGTGCATACATTCCTTGTATCATTGGCAGATTTAATTTCTTTATGCAGCTGTTTTGTTCTAGGCTATTGAGTTCTTTCATGGGAAGAGAGCAAGAACATATTTTCAATTGTCTAGAAAACGAAGGATTTTGGGTGTAATATGAATTAAAATACAATTCAGAGGAGCTTGCACATATCACTCCCACAATAAAGATAAACAAATGACTTTGTTATGTATTCTATGTGATAAACAGAATATGTATCTTTAATATTAATAAGGTAATTTATGCTTTAAGATTAAATACAGCTGATCTTATCAAAGAACAAATGGAGACATGAAGGGTCCTGTCAGGATAAAAGTTTTAAAAAATTATACTAATCTACCATAATATGCAACTGTGACATACATGTGCATGACATACTAGTGGTTAGTGATCCTTGATAGCAAGGTACAAGGGTCTCTTTTCAAATATTTTGGAAAAAAAGGACTACTAGTTAGCCACGTAAGTAAAGATCTCACTTCTCTCCGGTAACCTCACTGATGATAGCACAGTTCAAGGTAGGGATTTACATGAAGAAAAGAGAAAGAAGGACGGGAGAACATTATGTGCCCAAAGATATCTCACCAAGACAACTGAGGTGGCAACTATACCCCAAGGAGATGATTTTCATATGCTATGAAAATTGCACGGCAAAGAGTTTAACTTCTGGAAAACTTTTAGAATTCTGTATTTGGGTACCTTTAGTTAGAAATTGTTATTATTACCATTGAGGCAGAAAACTAAGTGTACGAGAATATCTGTGAGAATATCTATAAGGATGTACTACAGCTCTTTTAAGACTGAAGAATTAGAATTCAGACTTTAAATGAGTTATATCAAAAATATCGAAAGGTTCAGGATGATTCCAGTATGCTGTGGTCAGTTTGCCACAAATCCTGTAAGATGGAGGTGAACAGCTTTTTAAACATCGTGTAAAAACATAAGGAAAGTTTAAACTGTTACAAGTTTGAAACAAGTGCATGAACTTTCATTGCTGTTTTAGCTGAGGGAATGGTGGTTTTATCTGCATGGGTTTTGCACTTTTATTGGATATCTGTCTTTTAATAAGATAATTATTCTTCCTTATATAATTTCTTCCTCCTATTGATTTTTTTTAACCTGTTTGTCTACTGTTGTACTCTAATAGTTTTTATTGTAAGTTGATTTCTTTGTATTTCTGTTGATGCTAGCTTTGTTTTAGACAACTATCTGGTGTGTTGGTCTTAACATTTCAGAACAGTTGTCAGCCAGGCTGTATAAATTTTTTCTTTCTCACAAAGTGGCTAATTTTTAACAGAAGGTGTAGGGGATGCAGGAATGAAATTTCCCCAGCATATTCTAGGACAGAAGTTGTGATCAGATCTGAGATATAGATAACCATGTTGAATGAGTTATAATATCACTGATCTTACAGATCCAAGTAAAATCCCAGCTGACAGTAATATTGCGGTGCTACTGTAAGTAGAATACTTGCATTTTGCAATTAACTGGGTTTTTTTTGCAGTCATATCTATATTTTGGGTGTGGTACTGACATATTAAACTAAAATAGAGCAAACTTTTTAGTCTTTTTCTTCCATCTGACTTCAGAACCCTCTACCTATTCTGAGTCACCAGAATACCAGACCAGACATCTTAGTAGAGCAGGCTTTTTGCTGTTTTTAGAAAACTGCCAAATTTATTATCCATTACTTGCTTTTTGTTTGTTACAAGCTATTTATACTGTCATTATAAAATTTAGTTTTTCAATTTGCAAATCTCTAGTGATTCCAATTTTTTCCTTGATTTATGCAGCTAATCTCTTTCAGCTAGTATATCTATTCCAAAATAGAGAAGATGATTGTATTATATAGTTGCAATTGTCAGGATGAAAACCCAATCCAAATCTTAACCTAAAATTCTGCTGTTTTCATTTCTGGATAGATACTTATATACTTATATATAAATAAGTACTCAGATGGTAAGCAGACCTAGTTTTGGATCTCGGAAACTTACTTACATGCATATATATATATATATATATATATATATATGCATGTAAGTATGTGTGTGTGTATATATATATGTATATATATATATACACACACACACTCTCACATACGTAGATACGTACATACATGGATTTTTACAATATTTATTTTAATATTTTAGATTCTGAATAGAAACTGCAGAAATGTTCATACAAGAAAGTCTCATATTTTCTAGATGATTATGAAAAACAGGATTTGAGATTAATTCTTGATTGTATTGAAGCCTTTGGGAGGATTTCCACTGAGGTACTCTGTGGATCCTATTTTCCATTAATGGGAAAATTTTCCTTTTTCCTGAATCATGTATTGTTCAAGTCTGACTCAGAATGCATTGACTATATTTACCAGAGCAAGACTGTAACTTGAAAGCTGTATATTCTGTGTAGGCCGTACTGTGGCTTTTTCTATTAACTTACTATACTTTCTAAAGTACATCATTAAGTTTAATACAATGTCCAAATTGAGAAAAAATGGATTAATTTTTTTTCCATTTTTCATTTTCTCAACAGTCTTTGTCTTATGAATGGATGAATATAATTTTACCTGGAGTTCTCTTTACAGTTTTAAGATTGTCACAAGAATGGATTGGGTGTCACTTTTTCTTCTTGTTACAGTCTTTGTCAGGAGTTCTCACAGACCTTTAATGTTTGAAGAGTTCTCATTCTCATTACATATTCACATTCCCATAACAAAGATTATAATGAGAGAAAAAAATGTCATAAAATTAATCCATTCTCATAACAGACTGTAACAAGGACAGAAAATGGAACAAAATTAATCCATTCTCATTACAATGTGAAGACTGTAATAAGAACAGAAATGGCACAAAATTTATCCTCCTTGTGACAATCTTAAAATTGTACCAGGGCAGAAAAATGTGCAAGATTAACTGGCCCTCAGGAAAAAGGCTCTAATTACAACTGAACCTTGGTACCAAAGTAAGCTATTGTTGCCATTAATAAATTTCTGTAAAGTGTGATCCTATGTTTGTATGTAGATACCATATGTAAATCATCTATCATTCTAAGGCTCCCTAAAATAGCTTGAGTTTTACATCTATGTCACCAGAGGACTGAAAAAGTGACATTGAACTTGAAGTCAAAATTTCAGCTCATGGTTGGAAATAAATCACAAAACCCCACAATTAATATTTAATTCTGAGTGCCTAACAGAAAACTTATTATCTGTATTGTGCAAATTTAACCAATTATTTAAGGAAGTACTTTTGGCTTTGTGACTTTTCTACCAGATAACAGAAATACCTTAACACCTCTCATTCTTCACGTCCTGGACTTCATTCACAAAAGACTTCAGATAGTAAATGCCTCCTTAATTCTCACATTTATCTTGTCAGTCAAAACTTCTGACCCACAAACATCCTCTCAGCCATTCCTTCCAAAAACCTGGACAAATGGGTAGGGTTTAGACAAATACCAGCTTTGTAATTTCTTCAGTACTTTAGGTTGTGCTTGCAGATGTGATGGACTGTTCTGGTTTCAGCTAGGATTTAATGTCCTTCTTTAGGTCTTATCTTTGACGGTCATCATCATCTAGGGATTTGAAGATTGAAGGGTTCCTTCTGCTGATTGTCCCTTTAGTGACCTTCCAAAGCAGCTCTGTATTGGAGATCACATCTCAGAGTGCTAAGGTCTCTTTGTGCAAACTGAGACTGGTATATGCTGCTCTGATAGGAAGCAATAAGTTAGACAGAGTAATTCTTAAGACTAGAGAGTCCACATCTTTTAGGGGCACTTAGCTTCTGATAATGAAATGGTGATCATCAAAAAAATCATTGCCAAACATTGTCACTTGGGAACATAAGCATGGTTGAAATAAGATGAAGGAATTTCTTTTTTTTTAGTGACAATTTATACCACTTTAAGATGAAAGTACTCATCCATATCTTAGAAGAATTTAGTAATCTATAGTGGTTTAAAAAAGATCACATCAAACAATAATCTAAGCTAAACAATACCAAAACAAAAATACTCCCACCAAAAACTCAGTGTGTTTTTGAATCCTCTGCCTCTAGTAATTCTGTAAAAAAAACCCAACACATAATCCTCTTTGATTTTCTTGAAAGCAATTTTCTTTTGTTGGCCTCATGAATGCAAATTACTTACTGATTCCTATCTACTCTGTTTGATAGGGTGCACTCTTTTAAACATGTTGTTAATATTTCTTCTGTTGTCCTCTGACTATTGATTTGTCATAGAGAAATAGAGAGATTTTTACCACCATAAACATGCACCATTACAGCTGGGAATTTTTGCTTACTGGTGTTCTTACACTGTCTTCTGAAAACTGTAACCACAGAAGAGTTCATATTACTTGACTCCCAGCAATTTTCATGCTGTACACTGCTTACATAGACATCATGACTGAAAGCTAAATATTGTACAGACCTACATATCTCATCATATAAGAAGTCCTTTTTTCACTAAATGTAAAGGAGAGGAATGATAGTTTAATAGACCAATAGAAATTTTTAGTAATTTTTTCTGTGTGCATCATCCTTTTCCCCTTGCTTTTTTAAAATTTTTTAAAATTGGTTTAAATTTGCAAAGCCTGATTATAAGCATTGAAAAACAATCCTCTGGTTTTTCCAGAATGTTTTTCCAGAATGTTTGATTGAAAGACTTCAATGAATTACTCAGCCTTTTTTACTCTTTCTTGTCCACTTAGGTAAAAAGCCTTTATTCAATAACACCAATGATAACCCTTCATATGTCTGGCCTTTCCTTATCTTAAGTGTAAGCTTACTGACTTGGACACTGCTTGCTTTATTTTTTTCTGAAGTACCACTTATGTGTGCAAAGCCATGTGTGCAAAGCCATGGGCTTTTTCAGAAGCTCTTAGTTTTTAGCCAGTCTCAAACAGTAATATTTGTTAGTTACTCTCTCACCTCCAAGTTCTAAAATTCAAAGATTCAGTTTTCTGCTGGGCCATCATTTCCAGTAAACTGTATTCCCAACATTTCATCAAGAGGGTGAATAAAAATAAAATGGCTGAAACACAGTTCAGAAATAGGTTGGTGTATGGGTAAAAAAAGTTATGTAATCTAAAAGTGACTGGGGGTTATTATGTATCATTAAGTTTCAGTCAGTGTTCTCCACTGTCAAAGCAAATTTTTACTGTGGGTGCTTTTCTGCTAAAAAAAAAAAATCCTCTAAATCATCTGATGATGAATGTTAAATATTTTATTCACAATTAATTAACAAGGTGTAATGGCCTAATCTGATATGGATCTTAGAGATTCCTTTCATTCCTTATAAATACAGGACCAAAAGAATAATGCATATGGAATTAGATGTTTCATCTAGTTGTAAATTCAGTGTTCCTGTTGCTAACCAAAGTACATTGATATGTTATATGTACATATGCATATTTCCTAAACAATATGAATATATTTTGGGGTGTAGTTTATAATTTTGCTTTACAAATTTACAAAACTTAGCATGGAAACTGACAATTCAAAATACCACTCCTTGTTTTATTCTCATGTTCTACAATAATTTCTTCATAAACAGTTGGCCTAAATATATTCTTACAAGCAGGGAAAAGGCCATTTTTGAATTTTGAAAAACTGTAGAACTTTCTGTCAGTAAACTAGTATTGAATCAGTGTAAGTCACATCCAAAAAGTAAAATATTTATTTGACTATATACAGTTCATGACTTATTTATGGACAGGTAAGTTTTTACAGGAGGCAGAATTAACTCTTTTCTCTGTAGCAGACAGGAATAAAATAAAAGAGAAAGAGTAAGCAGAGACTACCGTTACCAATGCAATCTAGGCAGCACATACAAATGCCTTTTTTGTTTCTTACTGCTGACAGTGATCAAGCACTTAACATTTGGTTGCAATATACTTCCTAACCAGAATGCTAGGGCATGCTTGAAAATAAAATGAAATTAAATATTCTCAGTCATAGTATATATATTGTATTGTGCAAATTTAACCAAATATTTAAGGAAGTACTTTTGGCTTTGTGACTTTTCTACCAGATAACAGAAATACCTTAACACCTCTCATTCTTCACATCCTGGGCTTCATCCACAAAAGATTTCAGGTTTTGAATGTAATGGTGCATATTTATAGTGGTAAAAAGTCTCTGTATTTCTCTATGACAAATCAATAGTCAGAGGACAACAGAAGAAATGTTAATTAACAACATGTTTAAAAGAGTGCAGTTTTGTTTATTTATTTGAAGTCATTATCTTGGCATCTTTGCCCAGCAAAATGTGGCTATTCATCTTTTAAAATTTGCTTAGTTTAGTTTTGGCTTTTCTGTATTTTTTGGTTTATTGTGGTGTGGGTTTTTTTTTTTATTATTATTATTTATTTTTTTTATTTTTTTTTCCCTTTGAATCTGTCTCTCTTGTTTAAAAACTCCAATAGCGTAGGAACCCTAAATCTCTGTTGGATACACAAAACCTTTAAATATTGGGGCAAGTGAAGCACGATGAACAATGTAAGTGCAGAAAATACACAAATTACATTTTTGTGTGTGTTTTTTTAATGCTGTAGAGATCTCCCTTGGCCAAATCTCTCTGTCCAACTAAGTGAGAGTTTGTTTCAAGGTTTTCAAAAAAATATGCAATTGTTTTTCCTAAAGAAGAAGAAAAACTCAGTATTTTAGCACCAGTCAGCTACCAAAATAAAAGAAAGTGCTAGAATCTTGGATCAATTCTGAGTGCTCTAGATTTATCTTGCAGTTCTGTATTATCCAAGAACACATGAACGTAATACAGCTTATTCAAAATGCATGTCAATGTGTGGACGTGCAGTAAATCTGTGGTAGGCAGAATTTTCACACACAGATATTTACACAGAAGCCCAATATTTTTTATGGATTTGTGCTGCACTGGCTCTCAGCTGTGAAGTTGATATGTCCCCAGAATTATTGATGTTGGCAGAGATTTTTATGGTCATTAGGCCCCACTGTCTTGCTCAAGAAAGTCAGCAAGGCCAGTTGCCCAGGTTCAGTTGCATTTTGCATTTCTCTGTAGAAGATCCACAGCATCTCTGAGCAACCCAGGCCTGTGTTCGACCAACTTCATAATAAAAAAACCCAATTCTTGATGCTCAGAGGCAACGTTCTGTGTTTCAGTGTGTATCCCCTGCCTCTTGTACTGACACTTGCTGCCACAGAAAATGTTCTGGCTTCATCTTCTTCCTCCTTGTTAGGTGTTTACATGTGCCAGGAATAAGAACTCCAGCAATAAGAACTCAGGATGACTTGATGATGAGGACTCATGAAGAATGAAAATGATCCACACTTGATGATATTTTATAGTAACAAAAGACCTTCATATAATAAACTGGCATAGAAAAACAATAGTAATAATAAAATAAAATAACAACAAAGGTTTTGATTTAATTATGCTGTTTACCAGACATTACATTCTCCACTTCCAACTGCAATAGAAAACAGGCTGTGGGGTTTGGACACAGTTACCAATTACACTATTCTAGACAAGACATAGAAAAATTAGTTATTCTGGCTATTTACACATTGATGGTGTTCTGTAGTAAAGCTTAGTGATCTTGCTTTTCTTAAAATGAGGAGTAGTTATTTCCCCCTCTTTTTCCCTATACCTTGCTAATCTGGCTGAATGCCAAATTATGGGTTTTTTTAAAAAAATTAATCAATGTTTTATTGAAAAGTGATTTAATTCGATTTGATTTGAGTAGGGTTTGAGTAGGTACACTAAAAAATCCAGAGCCAGCACAGAACAAGCAGCAGAGGCATGTGACTGTGATTCAGAGTACAAGCAGAAGTAGCAGTACTCTTAACACTAAAAAGTGTTAAGGTTGCCTTGGCTGATGAAAAGAAACTGACTTTTTAGAAAGATTCAGAATTGACAAATTAAGGATTTTCTTCCACCAATATCCTTCTATAGACCTCTGCAGCCATGAACAGTGAGGTTTAGCTTTGAACATGCTTGATTCCCCAATATTACTCTGTATGTACTAGTACTTTAATTAGTCTACTAATGAAGCATAATGAACAAAGATAGCAAAGTCATCTACAGAGTTGAGAAGAATTTTAAACACTGCTCATCCATGTTGCCTTCTAATGAAACACAAGTGCCAATGGTTTAAATACTTCTGTCAACAATTAACTTAACACATGACATTTTTCTTCCTTGAAAACAGTCGGTCTGCAGGGACTTAAAATGAAAATTATATAAAAGTATACCAAATTACTTAGTTAACTGGAGTGATACACTAAGGATCATAAAGGAACTCATAGCTCAGATATAACAACTGCGATCACCCATATAAACAACAGCTAAGCATGAGTTACCACTGTTTTGGGGAAACAAAAAAACCATGAAAAAAAAACCCCAACAAATTAAAACAAACAAAAACCAGTCAAAGCTAAAGTAAAGGAACAAACAAAAAACCAAAAACCTCCAAACCAAAAGAGCAAACAAACAATCCTCCCAAAACAAACAAGCAAAATCAATGTTCTGCAAAATCATATCCCTCCCCAAAAAAAGAGCTAAAGGCACAATTGCAGGGGAAAAATATGATGCCAAATAAAATATTCAAAGGAACACGTGCCTTTCAACCTTAAAAAGAATTGAGTGGTAGAAAATCTTTTGACATGGTTAAAAAAAATTTGTACTGGTAGATATGTATCAAGTGGAACTTAAAAACAATCAAGTAGTATAACTGAGTTTGAAAAAGTGAATAATTCAGTTAGTTGTCTGAATTTCTGAATTTGCATCTGTACCGTTAAGGTGGGTTTCAGCTTTGATTTGTAAAATACTGGCACTTCACAGATTATTCAGTTAAAATGGAAGAAGAAAATAATCCTTAAGATCATGACACTTCTCTAGAGTTTGGTGTTTTCATTGGGAATCTTTCACTGAATTTAAGGAGCACAGAATCAGATCTCTGAATATGAGTTTATTTCTGTTTCACGTGCTGCTTTGTGTGGTACAGAATTGACTTCTTTCACCCTAATTGGGACAGAAAAAAATACTTTTGAAGTCCAACTTCTTTTCATCAGGGCACTTGCCAGTTTCATTCTTTCACATGGAAAATATACATGCTTTGTATTTACAAAAATATACAAAGCAACAACTTAGCAGCATATTTTTTATCTTTTTGCTTCAACTGTTTGAGCACAATTTATGGATCTTCATTTTAAGGTAATTTAAAGCAAACAAACCAACAAACCCACAGAAAAACTAACAGAAAAATAGAATAATGCACCCTGTTACAGAATTTGAACTTGGCATTTTCAAATAAGAGCAGTCATTCTCATTTACTTATTTTTATATATATATTGTATTTAGTATGTTTTCTTAAAAATAAAATTGCACAGGTCCTACCTTAGCTACATATTTAAAATTTTAGGCACTGAGCAGGGAAGTAACTTAAAACTCTTAAAAACTGAACCTGCTTAGAACATTATTATATAAAACTTCTGAAGCATAATGTAGAAATATGTACATATTAAACATCTTTAAGTTATGCTTTCCATTATAAAATTTAACACAAATACTGCAGATCATAGTAATTTTATTACATGTCTTTCCAGGTAATTATGCTATGTTGCAGCATAGATTTAAAACTTACAACCCAATTGGGTTGTAATTTAAATTCAGCAGTGTTATCTGTAAAGCCATTGCCACTCCTGTGGTCTTTTGTTAAGAGGCTGTGTGTTGATTTTTTTGTTTGGTTCATCACACAGGACAATGTAGGACTGTAGTTTCATTAAAAAGAGTTCATAATTAGAAAGACCCTGCATAGTTTCCATTAAGCACACTAAAGAGTGAAAAAATAAATTAATTCTTTCTTCATGCATGAAGTGCAAAACAAAAGACATGGAGTAGGTGAAAACAATTAGAAAGTTAGTTTCACAAACTAGTGCTGACACTTGGTTGGCATGATGAGAAATACGATCAGCCCCACAGCAATCTATCCAGCTAGTGCTTGTAGGTATTATTCAAAGGTGAATTTTATAAAAGATTTCTAGAAAGCTACTAAAAATTTTGTACATATATGAGCAAAACAATATTGCAGAGTAGAAAGCCAAAGAATGTTTGAAAAAGTAAAAAATTTTATTGTCCTTGATTAATTAGAGGCACAAATCAACTTCTCAGTAGTGAATGAAAGGAGACAAATATAGGCAGAGTATGTGCAAAATTCCTTGAAAGCAAAAAAAAAAAAAACAA
>VWZU01016056.1:147029-158283 GCA_013397095.1 Sterrhoptilus dennistouni
TCCCTGCCTTCCTCCCTCTCTCTCTCTCTCATGCCACACCCTTTATAGAATATAACAAAACCAACTCTGACATTTTTTTCTATTACAACTCTTACAAGAGAGGCTGTTCAGCACAGCTCTGAACAATTTTTGGCTCTGTGCAGTAAAGGTTCTATTTACGGGTGTTATAACCTGACTTAAAGCAGAAAGCCCTGTAGAGTTGAGTAAGCATTGCATATTATAAATCACAAAACATGAAATCCTTACTTCTGGTCAGAACTAGGATGGCTTCAGGCCAGAAGCACAAAACCTCTCTGAAGAAAAACTGAAAGAATCAATTGTATCTTTAAAAAAAATCTAGGAAAAGATTCATCCTAAGCCCAAACTAGATATTTTTGTTGTTGTTCAAGACACAATCCACAAATCAGAATGCAATGTCTGTTTGTTTTAACAGAAAGGAAAGAGCTGAAACTGAGCTTACAAGATGATAATTATTAGGAAGTTAAGGAACCTATGACTACTTGTGACATTCTTGTTCTCTGAATTAATTAGAATAATTTCCGAACAATCTCAGCCAAAGATTTCAGACTTTTAATATTTAAAATAGGTCTTTATATGGGAGATCGAGTGTAATGAAAGTCCTAAAAGGAAGACAGCAATTTGAAACCAAATGATCAAAGACTTTGTGAGGAAATAGAGTTAAATATGGTGAAATATGTTTCCCAGCCTTGGCATCCAGCAGAGAATCTCACTGGTGTCTGGATAAGCAGAAGAAAACTTGTACACAGACCTTGCTATCTCCCCAGCAGTCATATTAGTAAGTGGAGGACACTGGTAGAGATTAAAAAATATATATTCTGGGGGAAGAGGGAGTGGATTAGACAGAAAGCACAGCACAGGCTTTGAAAATAAAAACTCTGCTCCCATATTTACATTATCCAAATACAACAGATGTATGTGGAAGTAAATATAGGCAATAAATTCTCATTCTCAGGACCACTTTAATAAATCATTTCAATTATTCCTTTCAGTCCTGTTGTCCATTGATCTCCCATTTCTGCCTCCCTCAACATGTGTTTGATAATTTCCATGTTTCCAGCAGTTTTACAAAACAAGACTTTTTGCGCATCCAGTCTGCAGATGCAGCAAAGGCCTCAGCAGGGGGAAAAACAATTATCAGTTTCACAAGCAGCTACATTATATTGTTCTTACTTATATCTCAACAGGGACAATTAACAATGTGTCCAGAGAGTGGTAACATACAGCCAATGAACCATGATTCTTTTGTTTGGTAAAATAGAGAAACAGTGTTAAGTTTTAAGAATCAGTGCACTAGCTTTGTAGATTTACCATGTAAAACCCATCTTTGTACCAATATGAAATAACCCCCTCTTCTCCCTGCCCAGTTCTATGTGTAAGACTGGTTGACTCCACACCAGATAATGAATCCTACTTTTAGGGATGATAAGACTTCTTCAGTCTTGAGTAAAGCATAAGTTCTCATGAAAATAAATTAACTGCAGTTCAAGCATCTAGTAACCAACCAGATAAGTCTTACCATTGCTTGTAGAGATTATTTTACTATATTTATTATAACTTATAAACTTTTTCTTTCTCCCATGCACTTATTTGGTAATTCAAGTAAGCCTTTTCACAGGTGTTAGATTTAAAAAGCCTCAAATAGCTCAATATTCTGAAACCAGAATATAGTTGCTAACCTATAGTTCATCTTCAGTTCAATTCTATGGAGCTGACTTCACTGTCTTAAAGAACTCTACTGTCATGGCGATGTGACACAAACCAGACCAGCTGGGGTGGCAAATGAAATAGGGATGGGAATAATTGGGTAAGCCTGGAAAATAACTTCTAATAAATAGCCTGAGGCAACAAGAGAACATAAGCCAAACACAGGATGAGGCAACCTCGAAAGACGCCACAACTGGGCAAACATAATAATATATAAACTCTATCCTGGATAATGAACCAATGAGCAATTACATTATCTTATATGTAAAACATTGTTAACTGTATCCATAGTATGGTTAACAATGTATAGTATGCATAATCCATATGCAAGGACTCAGAACATAAATTTATATGGTGCAACTTCACTAACATAAATACCTATAATCCCGTTCCTTTTACCATAATCTACCATAATCTAACAAGATTTCTCCCTTCCTCGCATCTCTTTTTCCATGGTCTCAGATTGATGCCAACTTCACTGCTGATCAAGGCTAACCCACTGCCAATACCTGCCAATCCAGCCTCCACACTCTACATTTCCTGTATGCATTTAAAAAAAATGCACAGAGTAATTTTCAATATACTAAATGCTATCAAGTCTGGGCTGAATCTTAGACATCAGTCTTTGTCTCATACTTTCACTTCTCTTGTAGCCTGCATTAGTTTTTGATGGACTAGCACCTCAAATAAAAGGGCATTCTGTAGAGAAAATAAGGTATTTTTATCCTCCTTAATCTATGCATTTCTATTACAGGTTTATTCTTGCCTGTACTAGTTTGAAAGCAAACCAGTGAAAGACTCCAAGTCAGAACTACAACTTGATAGGAAAATTGAAATAAATGCAAAAACCACTGGCTTAACCTGATAGAGTCAGGACAAACCCTGACACTCTTTTGGTCAGGGTGATGGGAGCAGTCCCATTAGATGGTGGCTGCAGTCCTGTTGGAGTGATAGATGTGGTTCTGTTGAAGCGGTGATCTTGTAGAAGGGTCTGGTCTTCCACTGAAGTTTCAGTGGTGGTTATGTAGCTCTTGTACTCTGGGAATCCAGTAGGTGAGGCTGCTCTGGCGTTCCAAATCTCAGATTATATACAGATAGGACTGTTTGGTTCTTCCCCTGGGGTGGAGCTTCTCACAACAGGATGATGTAATTTTATGAGTCAGGCAGTGGGGCTTGATGGCCCATTAACAGAAGATTTCCCCTCAGAGGGAGGGCATTATCAGGGACCTGTCATGGACAAGATAAAGAACACTGCCCCACCTGGTTTAAATAGTTCATGGAGATGGTGATAGAATACACACTTTCGGTGCATCTTACACTGTAACCTAAGACATTTCCACAAGTGGAGCTGATAGGCTCACTATTCTGGCTCCATTTTCCTCTGCATATCCCTCTTTGAGAAATGGTTCTAAAGAGTAGGGGATGCATGAAAATAGAGCAATTTGGGTACCTCACCAAACAGCATTGTCAACATGACTACAAATATATAGAGAAAAGAGACGTGTAAAAAATGAGAGGCTAATTTATTAAACTCTCAGTTAACCAGCAAAACCTGCATAAAAAGATACTGGTGTAATTTGCTCTGATATAATGACTAAATGTTGATTTCATCTTAAAACCTGGTTTATTACAAGCATAACATTCTAAGTATTTATTCAACTATAGTAAATTAACACATCTCGTTTTAATGTTCTGTCTAAAACATGAATTCCTAAGAATTTACTTCTGTAGTTCTTATTCCCATAAACCTCCGATTGAAAAGAATGGGAATATAGTCACACAAACTGAAAATCTGCAACACTTTGGACCTATGGCACAGTTGCTGGGAGTAAGTGTTCACTGAGTCCAGGTAGTGCTAACTCAAGTGTGTAAAGAACAATTATGCAAATGCTGCCTGAATGAGCTGCAATGTACAGTTTATTCTTCAGATTTGATCCTTTAAGAATCCAAGTGCCTTTTACATGATGCCTGCATATGTGGAATTGCAAATTCTTCTCTTGTAAAACTCAGATAGTTAATGGTAAATTGTAATACAATCGTAAATAATAAACATACAAGATCTTTTCTTTTACCCACAGGCGTTTTAAAAGAGAAAGTCTCTTATTTTTTCTCCTTCCGTAGAAAAAGAATCATTAAATATATTCATAAACATATATTTCTGTCCAGGGACTTTTATTTATTCTAAATACCAGTATATCATATTAATCCTGGGGAAAAATATTACTATTATGAAATGGTGTAACTGTACATACTGCATGTCAAATAAAAAATCTAAAGTTTCAGTCTCAGATCAAAATTTACATTATCCTGAATTACAGTTTCTAACTAATCTTGTAAAGATATGTGCTTAGTGGTTATCATTAAGCTACACTATTCAAGCCTAAATGAATATTTTAGAAGTGATTTTTTGTTTTTCTCTAACATAACAGTGTCAGCAGACAGTTCTATTTACATGTCATTCTTCATTTTCTTTAACTAAAAGACAATAAAAAATTACATCCAAAACTGTATCTTTATTCAGTGGTTTCATATCAAACTTCATGGTAAAAGGGAACTTATGAGAGAAGGAATTTTTAAATATAGAAATATAAAATCTATTCACAGATGTTAAAATAAAGAAAAACCTGTACAATCACTGCACATAAAGGAAAAAAGGCAATAAACAAGAGACAATCCATCATGTAATTTAGAGTCTCTCAAGTTCTACAGATATTTCATGCTAATATAAAATAATAAAAATTAATAAAATCTTTAAAATGCAATTGTGTCAGAAATGTACATATTTTGCCTTTGTTGCGATTTAAGGCCAGCTGGCAACTAAGCCACTTGCTCAGTTCCCCCCTCTTTCCCCAAGAGAATGGTGAGGAGAATAAAAGAAGAAATTTGTTAAGTTAGGAAAAATTTAATAATTGACATGAAAAGAAATCATATAACCCAAGGAAAAAACAGAGATGTACAATATAATTGCTCACCACCTGCAGACAAAGGCCAATTCCCATCCTTGAGCCCTGAACAAAGCCCTCCCCAAAAATTACTTATTCCCCAAAATAATTAAGTATTATTATAAGTATTATTTAATAAATAAATACTGGTCTGGCTAACATGTCTGGGCATGACATTCTCTAGTGTGGAATATCAGGTCACATGTCCCAGCCTTGGCCCCTCCCAGCATTTTTTGTGCACTTTCTCACTGGAAAAGGAGGAGAGACTAAAAAAGTCGTTAACTTAGAATAAACAACATTTAGGAACAACTGAAATGTGTGTTATCAGCACTCTGCTCATACTGAATGCAAAACCAGCATTGGACTAGGTACTGAGAAGAAATTAATTCTATCCCAGTTGAAACCAGGAAAATCTTCAATCCATTTCTTGTATGACTTAGCTAATACGAATCCCAGATGCTGTGCATCAAAACTGGTGCTTTTCCTCCCTTTTATTTATGTTTTTTGATGAAACAGAGTACACCATTTAAATTAAAAGCTAACAAGAATACCAGGTTTATCCTTAGTGGGGTTTAACACTGTCATGCTGATAGCAAGATGTCTGACAGTGACTTTGACAACCAGATTCTCAGCTCTCTGTAAATCTCACAGTTTCCAAGGATTCAAACAGGATTGAGAGTTACCTCAAACAGAAAAGAAGAAAATGGTAATCTTTCTTTCATGTTATTTCTCCTGGCTATAAGGTATATACCACTGGTGAAAAAGGGTCCCATTAATCACGTGCTGCTAACTTCTGGGACAAGCTGTTGGATGGTTTCAGGCAGTGTTTTCTTGTAGGCTACCATTTTCTGGTGGTTTCAGAAGTGTGAAAACAGCAACTTAACAGGGTTACTCTTACAGAAAAGGCAGAGTTATTTCTCAAAAGGTGATATCAGATATCCAAACTGACTGACATGAGTTTACAACTGACTGGTTAAAATGGGAGGGAAACAAACATCCAGATAGTACCTGTTTACACCCATAATCATCAAAACTTTGTGTCCTCTTTCCGAAAAGCTACAGAACTGTATTTTTCCTCTTTTCAAAGGATGAAAAAATACTGTGTTCTTTAATCTTGTAGGTACATTTCTTCTCTTTTCCCAGAGTATTTAGTATTTAGGAAGTTGAAGAATCATTTGAAAAGGTAGAGGTTTGTCTCCTTTCTAAAGCTGTATTATTTTAGGAAATATTTATGACACTTTCTCTTCCTTTTGATCTGATGAGTTTAATTTGGATGTAGTTCAAGCACGTCTGAGCATCTATCTCTCAATTCATCTTGTTCTGGATGCAAATTGGACACTTAGGAATGTTTTGCCTTTGGCTTAGTTTATCCGAGACCAAACTAAGTAAAAATTGGATTCTTAGATCTTTTTAAATTGTTGTGGTGTGTTTTTATTGTGTTTTCATTGTGTTTTCAATTACAGGTCAGTTTTAATGGTCTGTTTTATAACCCCCCTCAAATTTCATATCGTTCTATTATATTTTATCCTTAATGAATTGTTCCTTTCCACTGTATTGTTGGGTTTGCCCTGGTTGTCTCCCTCCCTAGACCTGCCCTTCCCTCCTCCTACATACTTGTCAATTGTCCCCAGTCCCTACCCCCAGTTCTAGGGATTTCTATGTTCCTCAACACCCTGTTGGCCCTCTTAAGTTGTTTCCTCTCCCTGTGTTCTTTCATTGGTCTGTATAATGTATTCCTCACCTTATGTTTCTCCCCCATGAAACCTTTATTGGTTGGAAATTGTATCCCCTCCCAAGACCTCCCTTGCTTATAAGCCTCTGCAAGCCCAAGTTTCTGTAGTTCCTCCCTGACCCTTCCTGGGAATAAACACCTTCGGAAATCACATGAAAGACCTGTTCCCTGTTCCTTGTCCCTGCCCTCCATGCAAACCATCTGTCCTGTGGAGGAGCTGTGCCCTACAGCTGCCCCCCGGATTGCACGGGCAGCTTTCTGGGGATGGCCCACTCCCGGTAACGGTGTCGGGAGCCGGATGGGCTGAAGAACTCTGGCATTGCATCATTAAATGTATTTGCAGATTACAGAAATGTTTAGTTAAATATTTTTTGTTAGTTTCTTTACCCTGATTGGAACCATTTGCATTCTATTTTACCTAAACATTTTAGCTGCACAAAGAGGAAATAAAATGTCAGTAAAGTGAATATTTTTAAATAGTTAAGGACTTCATGGACTCTTAGTCTTGAGTAATTGATGACATAGTCTCTAGTTTTAGTTCGATTAAATTAAGAAAATCGGCCTTCTGTGGCTAAATTCTGCCAATCAGTTACAGTAGTGGCACTGGGATTAGTAGTTGGACTCAACCTTTAATACCAGTTTTTAACAAAATGCTATCTGAAGTGTTCACTTATCCAGAAATCATCTCCTATAGGCTCCTATAGGCAACCTCAGCTAGGATTTCTGCATTTCATATGACAATCTGAGGTAACTGCTCTTAGGTTTGATTTTTAATGGCTATGCATTTAATTATGTTCTCTGCAAAACCCGTGCAAGTTAGGATAAAAATAGCAGTGCCATAAGGATTGTTAACCTGCAGGTCATAGTAAGCCTGTTTGCTGGATAGCAGGACTGAAGATTTTTTTGTCTCTGTTGTGACAGCAGACAACAGTACTGCAAAACTTAGAGTCATTGCAGTAAGGGCTCTCTTATGGGTTGGGGCAGAATGGTGGCGGTCACTCTGTGCTCTGTGGTGGGTGTTTTCATGGGAATCACTCGCCTCTCTCTAGTACATGTTTGAATAATATTGTTGCTCTTTCTCTTACCTCACTGCTATTTCCAGTAAATGATTCTTATCTCAACCCATCATCTTCACCTTTTGGGCCTCCAGATCTCCTGTCTTGATATGATGCAAAGGGAAAGGAGAGGCAAGAATAAGTGAGTACATGAATGAGTGATGTTGGTTTGGAGTGTTTTGGTGGAAGGAAGAAAACTGGGAATTAAATTCTTAAACCGCAGCAGACTGTTATAGAGAATCCAGCACAATCATGATGTAAAAGAGAAAACTGATAGGGTACAGTTAAATAAAGATTTATGTTTCATGCAGATGCTAGCTTAAAAAGCACCTATCAGCCTTTCCCTGAATGGTGACCACTAACTGAATTGTTTTATTCTCAGATATATAATAGATGGGACACTTTAATCCATTTCAGCTACTAGGACTTGGTGAGAAAGGAATTTTTTTCTGTCTTAATACACAAACCCCCCTCATTTCCTTGAAATCAGTTAAAGCTTTAAAAAAGAATCACCCAGTTCAATGCAGGCAACTAAGCAAGTTACCTGGACCTCACAGGGATGACTGATGCAACAACATAATTAATATATGAACAATAGAAAATCAACTATATTTAAGTAAATGTAAAATGGGAATTTGTACATGCCTCAAAGCAGCTTTGATTTCGTTATCCCAATTGATTATTTGCTGAATCCTATTAGGAGAGGCATATAAATGAGAAGTGAAATTTGGCAGTTTATTTAAAGTTAAATCTGCTGGAAACTAAACTGAATAAATATAAGAAATATTGGAACTTAATAAGCATTTTAGCCTTAGTTAGATGCTGAGAAACAGGTCTAAGTTTGTCCCACCTTAAAACACCAAAGTGCTTGCAGTTGCTAGAGTTGTATATTTTATTGTATTTAAAAAAACATTTCTACTTTAATTATGTGGTTTTCTTTCTAATAATAAATGGACAAGACTGAGAGAAACAGGGTCAGGATTTCAAATCGAATATGTTTCACTATATACTCTTCACAGAATATAAGGTCCAAACTCCATACTCTCATAAAGATCCTCTCCCAGCCCCACAACTCTTTAGTCATCTACACTTCACTTTTTGACTTCCCACTTAGTCTGACTTTCCTGTAGCACACTGGGTGTGGGGCATAAACACATCAAAGGTATGTGAGGCCCCATTTCCTTCCAAAATAGTTTAAAAGATGTATGTGAGAGGTCAATATGACGTGTAAATCTTGAACAATAGCAGCACTGTGACATTTTGATGAGGCACCAGCAGGTCCATAAAAAGTGGGCTGTCCTGAAATGCTGACAAGAGCCCTGCACAGAGCTTTACTCTCAGCAAAGCAGATTCACAACTGTTATTGGAGTGAAAAGAATATACATCTAAGCCATTCAGAAAATAACTATTTTTCTTCAGCCCCTCCTTCTTCAAAGCTCATCTCAGAATATTTAGACCTTCATTTTACTTCTGCTGCAAACTGAATCATTCAAGCCATTTTTGTTTGCATATCTATGTAAAGGACAATAAAGTTTTTCTCAGTCATCACATGTCAAATATGAGGAGAAAAGCTCACAGTTGGACAAATTTGTACAAATAACATGACCTGTATTTTCTGCAATGTGGAAGCTGCAAGTCAACTGTGTGTCGGGGACAGACTAATGGACATAAACTCAGCACACAGAGAATAAATTAATCCTGTTAAAAGTTTTCGTAAAGTTCTAGAGAAAAACAAAATTCATAAATTGAAAAGGAGTTTTCTGTTATTTCAGATGCTTGTGCCTAGTATAACTACTGGTGTGAATCACTGCATACAGATGAGCTCTGGGGTGAGAAATTAAGGTTACTTCATTTAATCCAAATAATGAAATATTATATTGTAGAACTCTGAAATAATTGTGGATGTGACGAACTGAGACAGTAACTTGGTTTTCAAATTATGGCCATCAGTGAAACTCATGTTATGTAGAATGAAAGAAATGCTGTGTAAAGGAAATTATTAAACTTTAGAACCTCATATATTAAAGTCTCTCTGCTGCAACATAAAATATATGACATTAAGTAAGCCCCATATAGTGTAATTGAATGTGTTCAAAGAAAAGGTAAAAATATTGATAAAAGGATTGCAGTGGGAATAAAGACAGAATATAAAAACTTTCTGTAAAATTGAATTATATAAAGAATTTTAAGTTTAAAAGAGGAGAAAAATGAGAAAAATGAATTGCAAAATAGAGATATGCATTAAAAATCAGAGTAAAGCACTCCTGAAAGGAATACAAGACAATCCATAATTACACATTGTATTTTCTCAAAGATGGGAGAAATTAAATTAATGTTTAGTCTTATTAAGAAGTTTTAAAATCAGGTTTTATTTCTTTTTTATATTAAAGAGTTTTCCTGTAATTCTACAGGAGAAGATTTAATAAATACTTTCTGCATGGATATTAGAGGATTTTACTGGTTGCTAAGATACTGCAAAAACTTTTTTAAATTGTTCTGTGGGTAAGTATTTGCTGGAATAATGTGCGATGCAATATTACATTTCCTATGAATGCACAGACATGGAAAGTATTTACGAAGTCTGTGCAAGACTGTCCAAATTTTTGAGCCTAAGAACATAAATTTTTTCAGGCTACACATGGGAGAAGGGTTCCAGCAAATCATATTTCTCAAGAGTGAAGCAGATGCTGGCCTTAACCAAATTAATGTAATAAGTGAAACATTCAGAATTGATTTTCATCTCATAAGTCTGTTCTCAAGTCTTTTTTCCAATGTATGGGAAACAGGGTGGGGAAATGACCTAGTGGAAAGGTGTACAACTGATGGTAAAAGTGAGCTATAATCTCTCTCACACGTAATGACATTTATATTAAGGCCTGTTGCAGTTAAATTGTGAAAAGTATCAAGTGCTTTAGACAAAAAATATTAAGAAAAAGAACCCCAACATCCAGCAAATCAAAATCTTCAATTAGTGCTTCTGCTGTCTGATAGGTTTACTGTTTCTTCAAATAAATAAGCAAAGGCAGGTCAATTATTTATGTGCATTTCTTATACCTCTGGTGAAAACTAGGAGATCCGTTTTCAGTCAGTCCTTTTTCACATCATGAGCCTATATTTCACTATATTTTTTTAAATTTTGATTCCTCATTATCAAAGTGTCTGGGGACTTCTTAAAATTCATAAATCCCCAGAATACTCATATGAGGCAGGACATTGTTGTCATCATTTATCAAGTTAGTTGGGACTAGGTTTAGAAGCTTAGTATTGGTTCATCTTTTTTTATAGGAACAGAAGTCAGGTATATAAGGAAATGTTTCTTCTAAAACTTTTTTCTTTCCTCTTTTTCTTTTTTTTCCCCCCTTCCTTCCTCCTCCCCTGCCCCCATCTCACCTCACCCAGTCTGTCTACAGTTATCCATACATAGTTTTAAAAACAACTGGCTGCATATAAATGCTTTGATGTATATTAGAAAACTGCACAGTCCTTGGCACTTTTCTGCTGCTGTACTAAGGTTGCCTGTGTCTCTGCAGAGCAGATATTTGCTGCAGGATGTGACCTGGTAGCATCAGGACCAAGGTATGGCATGTGGCTTTCTGCTGGAAGCATATCTGGAGAGGGACTAGATGTCCAGTTTCTCCAGCAGCCCTGTTTGGTGTGACTGTGAGAAGGAAAGCAATGCCATCCCATTCTCATCCTTGTTTGTTGCTGAGATTTTGGCGTGTCTTCACTGATGACTAGAAGCTGAGTAGTTGTAAAAGAAGTCCTTTATTGCATCATTAAATCAGCCCCATGAAGGCAAA
>VWZU01016056.1:158481-197389 GCA_013397095.1 Sterrhoptilus dennistouni
TTTAGCGAATCAGTGTTGGACCTATCCTAAGCTAAAATAGATGTGAGATGCTTTTCATAAATTCTTACACAAATTCTACTTATATAATTCTATCTGTTCCTTCCAGGAATGTTTAGCAAGGTTACATTATTTTCATTATGTCTAGAGTTTATCTACCTTTGCAAAAAGCAAAGCTACTGAATTTTATGTTTTAGGGCTTCTCTTACTAGCTAATACAGGCACTTAAAATACTCTATTTTAAACTAAACTTGCATTTCTACTTCATGTCTGTGTGGATTTATGTATATTAGTTTCTCTGAAGGTTCTAATTCAATCCTCACATTTCTGGGCACTCCTGGGCCAGTGTGGATTTGGCCCAGGGGAACTCATACTCCAACATTTGTTCACATGCATGTATGCATGAGTGGGCAGCTCTCTGATTTCCAACAAGAAATTAAGCTATATTCTCCTGCTCTCAGGGATGTAAATAGACACTTCTAAACCTGTCAAAACATCAAGATTTACTTCAAGTTATTCTACATTTTCATGAAAAAGAAGCCAGATATTCCTTTTGTTGTTGTTGTTCTGAATGTATATTATGCAATTTCCCATTTCTTGTTTTGCAACACAAGTTCTGAAAACTTTTTTTTCTCATGAAACATATATTTTATCACCCTTGTAAGTTTATAGCTCCTCTGTGCAACATTTTACAAGAACAGAAAATGTCTGAGACCAAGAGAAACAGAAATGGAATTTCTGAAAGAAAAAATTACATCCACAGCTTTTGCAAACTTTGAGACCCAAGTGTCTGCAACTTGCTTAATTTTCTGAGGGTTTATTTGGCTCAGTTATACACCTTTGTTTGCCGTACGTTCTAAATCACTGTGCTTTTTAATCTTATTTTATGTCTGTTCAGAATAACCTGAAGCATTCCTTTTCTGTGCTCAGTGAACAATTTGTTTTACAGCATTAGTAAATCAAAGTTACCAATTCCTTCATTGCATAAATGTTTGAATTCACAATTCCTTAATACCTTATAAAGATTTTCAGATTAGACTATAAATAAGTGCAAATTCTTAAGACTGTTCAAATCTGTTGGTACTGCATGATTGCATTCAGACTTAGTGTAGGTAATTGTGTGTGAGTCTTTTCTAATGTCTAGTAAATTTATACACAAGTACAAAGACAACCTTTCCTGTCATACCAGGTACAGAGGGATACATTAAAACTAACAAAGCAGAAAAGGGACTCAAATTGAACCAGTTTGTAAAATGACAGCTTAATGAAAGCAGTGTGAAAATACTGCAGTTGGATGGAGAACATCTGTCCTCAACTATTCCTGAATGATAGAATATTATGCGATATTTAAGATTTTTTTTACCAGTCTAGGTCTGTAAAAACTGTAGTTCAGGTATGACCTGTTCCCTTTAATATTACAGCAGGGACACTTCACAAAACCTCTTAGATGATATGCAGATTCTGTAGTGGTCCTTCTGCATTAAAAGAATCTTTCAGAAGTGTTGCATGCCATGATGTGCATAGATGCATAATTAAAAGTTGCATTTTTGTAAAAAAAAAAATCTGGGAGTGTAAAATAAATATAGATACTTATGGTATAGTAATGTTATTAGGTAAAATGAAAATGAGAACCTTAATAAATGGCATTACACAAATCTAATACATCATCATTGTATCATTGTATCCAAATCCATAAATACTAAATATAAACTCTGATGAACATCATCCTCGCCTATTTCCTCAATTTGCTGATGTCTATTTAATGGTTTCAAGCAATGCTTCTAATCAATAATTTTCCATTTCTGTCCAGTATTTTATACTCCACCTTGCATTTTCAGAGCAGTATTACACATCCAAATTGTGTCCTCATTGTAACACAAAACTATCCTTGATTGACAGCAGCAGCAAGTTTGTCACTACTTCATGTTCATTTTTTACAGCATGATATAAATGGTATAAACTGACAACATACATAAAATCATTTGCAATTCTAGCTGAGCTATTCATGCTGCTGGGGTCAAGGGTATGCCATCACTTCAAGTTTAAAATCCTCTGATATAACTTAACAGTGCAAATTTGCTTCAGGCAGGTGGCACAGAGGTTCTCAGGTTTCATTTTTTTCTCCAGAATAGGAAACTAATTGGTCATTTGTGTTGTGTTTCAAAAGGGGAAGAAAAAAATCAAGGAAGAAGTTTGGAATAATTTGAAAGTGACTCCAACAAGTACTCCTAAATGTATCTGGGTGGGTGATTAGCCCATGATTTATAGACAAAACACTGGGTAGGGGATACCAGTTAAATGAGAACAGATACTGTGGACATTTTTCTGCAAAACTGCTTTAACCTCAATACTTATTAGATAATATAACTTCATTTATTATGTACCACATGTTACACATTTTCACATATATGTTTCTAAAGTTACTTCCCTGGGATCAGAGCTTTGCTTTGAGAAGAACTAGCGAGTGAATTTTAGCCCTGCCTATGCCATTGCTGGCAGGTTGCTCTCTGTTTCTGTGTGGGGTTGTTTGTTTGTTTCTGTTTTGTTGTTGTTGTTGTTGTTTAGGTTTTGTTTGTTTGGGGAGTTTCGTTGTTGTCTTCTGTGGGGATGTTGTTTGGGTTTTATTGTTTTATATTTTATTTTGACCTGTTAGTCTTGTCTGTCGTATTCTCTGTATACACTTTTCCCACCCCTGTCTTGCAGAGCAGCAGTAGCAAGGAGTTGTTTTGGTGCTTGGCCACCAGCTGAGGTCAGACCATCATGCTTACTTAGACAGATATACATATGGTTTTTCTTGACTAGACAAAATATACGCATATACCTAAAAATCTGAATATTTCTGTAAAATCTTAGCAGGTAGTTTAAACTTCACTGTTAAGGTCTGTTATGAATCTTGGTGTACCTGTTATTTTTGTCAGAGTTCTGGTTCAAAGAAAGATAGACTCCTCTTTTGAATTTGATGTGGTTTTTATATTCCCCCCAACGAAATGGCAAATTGTGAGATCCACTGAGAGCATTTCTGAAGCCATAAAATGTTTTTTTTAATCTCAACACTTCATTTTCCACTGATTGAGGAAATATGAATGTTTACAACTCAGGTGTGATTTCAAGCCCTAGCCTTAAAAATACTGCGTGAAATTTGAGGCCACTGAAATCAGTGGTCAGCTGCCTCCACAAAGGCATATTTTTCATTTCTGAAGCTTTACAGAGATTTGCTGTCTGCTTAATATAAAAGAATGACAAAAACTTTACAGTGTCCAAGGAAGATAGGTCACAGCTTCAGTTCAGTTGCATGTTAATTTAAGAGCCAGTGCTAATACTGCTGATACTAGCGGGGCAAAGCTTTCACCACATACAAGTGAAACCACTGAGAAATGCACAAAAATATTAAACAAACTAGAACATCTCCTTACATAATTGATGTGTAGGAAACATACACAGAAACTATCACATGGGGTTGGGACAATCAATTATTATGATGGAGGATGAACATAGTTCCAAAGAAATAAGTGAAAAATGTTTTTTCAAAATCAGATATAAAGAAATAAAGGGAGAAAAGTATATAGGTGAATATCATGCATACACACACACAAGTGAAACATAAAAAAATAGTAAATCCCTAATAAACATTTCTTGGAAGGCATAGTTATTGGCTTGTGTTTGTAGAAAAATATTTCTCTTTTACGTTAAGAGTAAACTACATCCACAATGGAAAGAAGAAAAAAAAAAAACCAAAACAACCAAAACTAACAAAAAAGAAAGAGCCATTTTTAATTTGAAGAAAGCCCTGTAAATATGTTGCACAATGTTACATCCGGGACACTTAATGTATGGCCTAAACCAAGGTTCTTTTTCTTTGGGTAGACACAAAGGAGAAACCAACAAGATTTTCTCAAGAGCTAAACATCACACAATGGTTTGCAAAAATACAGAAAATTAAGGAAACTTTGACAAAGGAGTAAATATAACACCAAATTCAATATATAACAGTTATTATAACATTACTTAGTATTAATTTAGCATTTATGTAGCCCATTCAACCTAGAAACCCTTAAACCTGTAAGATACTAAGTTACCAAGAAATGTTTCACAAGAAAGAGAATTAGCAGAAGAGAAAGACAGAAAAGATACAGAAAACCACACATATGGCTGCCAATTCCCAGAGTTCCAGCATGCGTTAGAAACTCCAGGAGAAGGCAGGGCCTAGATGAAGGGCCACTTCATAGTCAACCCCTTTTCAACCCTTGGTCTTTCATGAGCCTTTCCCTCAGGTGGGACTTCTGGTCACTTGGCCAGTCAGGAGCAGGGCAGCACTGCCCCTGTGTGGTTGATTGATTGATTGATTGATTGACAGGTGTCCTAGTCTGGGGGGTCTGGAGACAGGACACTGTCTCACCAGAAGCAAGGCCTGAGCAGCCCCCAGCCACGCACACACAGAGGCATTGGCTCCAGACACCAAACTTTCCTGTCTGTTACACACGTTCAGCACTCTGGAAAAATCCTCCCCTGATGCACATCCAGATGAAAATAAATGCACAGTTGAAGTGTCCTTATTCATACCACAGGCATTGTAATTATCTATCAAGCAAATAACTTTTAACTTTATAATGAAAATATACATAGGTTTTTCTGATAAGAATGGTTCTGGTGTAAGATTATGCCTTTAAAGCTGAATTTAACCTTATTTTAGGAGACAGTCCTGGGATTTATCCACTGTTCAATAAAAGACTGAAATTATTTTTTACACGCATGTCTTCCTGTATGCTCCCTGATTGTTTGTAAGTGGATAGTATGGTTTTGCTGAAAGGTTATATTTGTTGTTATAACTTTCCTCAAAAAATCTGCATTTATAAATGTAATACTTCAGGACACTGCTGTATGTTTGAAGAAAGTGGTGCAGTGTGCACCATGTTAGAGGGCTCATGCACTGTGAATGCTCATTTCTGGGAACTCCAGCTAATTAAAACAAGATTGGTGTACCTTGCAGGTCTAGGGTGAGTCCTAGATCAGTCAATGATCTAATGCATAAATGGAAGGATCAGCATGGGTCTTCCATTAAGAAGCTGTCTGAGATGTTAGCTACTGCCCTAGGTACCCAGTAATGTGCTGACAGCTAAAGAAATTGGCTAGGAACAGGAGGGGGAAAAAAGCCCTGGCTTAGGCAAAGTCACAATTCTGCAAGCAAATATCAGAATTTAAACTTTCTAAAATGCAGAAGCAAAGTCTGTAAGCAAAGTTCTCAGTCTAAAAATAAGAAAGCTGAGTTACTAAGAAAGTGTGCCTCTTAAATCTTTGTTGAAGATTGAAACTTAGCAGTGGAGTAAGTTTGCATAAGTATATAATCCATACAAAGAAAATTATCATTAAGGAGAGTAAATAAAGGGAAATAATTCATATTTAAGCTTATCAGACAGATAGCAAAAATCTCTCCTTAACAGAGAACTTGAATAGAAACCTAATCCCCAGTGAGTGTAAGAAAAAACAAATCTGACTATCATCTCAAGTGCTAGAGGCACTTTTCTGAAGGTCGGATGAAATAACTTTGCAAACCACTGGGTATAAGTATATGCCATACTTAATCTAAACCTTTGGTTGTTTCAAACTTTCTAGCCTCCAGGCAAATCCTCCTGTAACAACTCATGCAGGTTGAAACTGAGATCATGCACAAGAGAGTGGCTTACAGCAGGTAATGGTTTACATGTCATAGTTGCAATGCAATTTCCTGCCAATTTAACCACATCTGTGGTGTTTAGCTAGAATGGGAAATGGTCATAGCAATAGAAACTTCCTGCACTATTACATGTACAGTCACTCTGCCTTAATTTTCTTAAGCACACTAAGCAGCCCTTAGCTGTGCTTAGCTTCTAGGCATCTCTTGGTAGGCTGACCTCTTTACATTTAAATAAGTTAGTTTGCTTAAAAGTAGGATGCTTCTTCTATTCAAAGTTTTGCTAGCTCCTCCATCTGATAGCAAATGCCATAAAAATTTCAGCACATCCAAACACTTACATGGGCATGATTTCCACTCAGATGCCATTAGCACATTAAAAAAGACATCTTAAAATAATTACTATTTTGATTTAATCTTAATTTTTTTTTCACTCTGTAAAGAACCTACCTTGAAAATCATTATTCAATAGCCTATTTTAAACAGGCATGCTTAGTATAGCTGAAAAGAAGGTGGAGGACAGGAGGAAAATAACCTGTGAAAGGGAAGGATGACTACCTGATTTGCAGGTGTGAACAAGTTTTTGACCATTGCCTTTGACTGCTGGTGGTTAAATTTGGAGTGACCAGCCACTCATAGAAAGGAATGACAAAGGAAATAGGAGGGGGGGGAAAAAAACCTCACAAAAAACCCGAACAAGGTAAAGCAAACACCTGCAACAAAACCTGTAGTTCATTTTACGCACCAACAATGTCCTCTTCTTTAAAAGCGGTTTAAATTCAGTCAGGAAACCAGCCCTTTGATGAAAGGCATCTGGTTCAAATTGAACAACAGTTATATATTAATATTTTCTTAAAACACTCAGAATCCCTTTGTTTCTGAAGAAAACACAGTTTTCATCAAAATATTGAGACACTTGACACCTGCTTAGTTTTAGCAGAAGTAGCATCAATTTAAAAAATGTCTACTTTGTGCCACATCTCAGTGAGATGGAACCCTTCTTCTTTCTATTAGCAGTGCTTGCACACTGGCACCCTTTTCAAAGACAGTGGTAATCCTCAGTGTGAGCTTTAAACAGAAGCTCTCCAACTGCAAAGCTGATGGTGGTGGTAGATGGGACACAGGGCTTTTTGCTAGGGCAACACTGTCCCTTTAACCAACTATCGTGCTGTTTGTTATCCCATATTTATAAAAGCTGTCTAAAATTGTCTTTTACTGCAGGCTTGGCAGGCTTAGATATGTAGGAGATGTAAAGCTTCCTCAGGGCTCTGGTGGGACTTGTGCTGCGAGCTCCAGGTCACCTCAGAGCCCTGTAAAGGCACAGTTTCCCACACCTCCCCTCCTCACTGTAAGTAAAGCTGCAGTTTACAAAGGTTAGGAGGGCTGCTGAAGTAATTGTTCTGATTCTGATTGCTTCTGTTACAATACTAGTGAAAATCCAACTGATTTTATTGGAAGTGGAATAACAGTTGTAATAAAGATAGATGAGAGGAAAAGTGACAAGTTAGGGAACCTAATCCTTTCACCAGATTATATAGAATTATTTCTGATGGGAAAAGCATAGGTAGTTACACTGATAAAAAATATAAGCTTAGTTTTATTTGCATCTAGGTCTGCTGGAAGAATCTGAATGTGTGAATACAACTGCATGTGGAATTTCATGTCTTTATTTAAGTTTGGCTATAGGAATTCTGTAATCTTAAAGATCATATCATACCAAGATGAGATATCAATGTCTCATGCAGTTTGCACTTCTAATGAGTTGCCCAGAGGATCGTTGCATATGGTAATTGCACACCATCATTTCACAGTGGAAACAATATTTTTGAGAATGAATACTTGAAATCTCCAGAATGTTTACTGAAAGAACAGAAGTAATTGTAGGATCAATATGTCCTTTAAAACTAACAGTTCTGTTGCTTAATATTTCACACAGAGAAATAATTATGCTGCTAAAAAACCCGAGAAGAACATACATCTTCTAAATTTAATGAATCAACCAAAACACCTCGTATCTGAAAATGACATGACGGATTTAGAAGAGTCTTTGAACAAGGGAAGATGATGTATAGTATTTCAAGCTGAAAATAAAGAGAACAATAGAATAGTTTTAACCCTCCTTGGGGATCAATAGCTGTTTGGAAAAGATGAGATCCACCTGATTATGTAGGACAAATCTTTGTCAACAGCCTGGTAAGATTTGTAAGACACCTGGTAGGGAGATTTAGATTAGGAATAACTGCGGAGGGGGAGATTTTAGTGCTCTCCCTAAAAATCTATGACCTCCCACAAATACAAGTTTTAATACTTGGCATCTTACACTCTCTTTCACTGCTGGGCACAATTCAAAAAGAAAGCACTGTGTCTTTGAATTAATTTTTGTCACAACTGGGCAGGTTTTTGTGTAAATCACTCATTGAATTTCACTCTCATATTAAGAAGAAAATCTCTAACTACTTTATTCTGAATTTAGAAGCAATTGATGTGACTGTTCAAGAAAAATAAGTACAACGTAGCCAAGATAGATTTAAAATCCTTGTCACTTAGGTAGGTGTTTCACTGCCTGAGAGTGACAATGGACTTGAAGTTGCAGAACAGACTGCATCAGCTTCCTGTTATGTTCTTTGATCCTCTTTTCCTCTCAAGAAAT
This sequence comes from Sterrhoptilus dennistouni, assembly GCA_013397095.1. Lineage (NCBI taxonomy): Eukaryota > Metazoa > Chordata > Aves > Passeriformes > Zosteropidae > Sterrhoptilus > Sterrhoptilus dennistouni. The sequence goes on from VWZU01016056.1 coordinate 166,797, forward strand.
ATAATCTAGTCATAAAATCTAATATATGTTCAGTAGTCTCTAATCAGGCAACAGATAGCATGATCTATGCCACTGTAATTTTGCAGATCAGACATTGTCTCTTCACTTAGTCATGAAACTAAGTTACAGCTCTTGAGCCTCCCACAGAAACTCCATCTTGGCCTTTTCCTAGATGAAAAGAAACAGATGACTAGAGGAGTGAGGAAATATAGTAAAACTAAAATAAATTCTGTATTTAAATGCTACACACACGATACATGAGAGAATTTAATCATCACTGAAAAATTTAGAAGAAACTTTATGTTTGATTCCAATCCTGTTTCCTCTACTTTAGTTTTTATTGGTCTTTTGAAACAATGGAACCCTACTTTGGTATCTGCAGTCCCTTCCTATGATATAGAATCCACTGTTGTCTCAGAAGTGACTTCAGACTGCTTTCTAAAATATATCAATGGATGTGAGTGTTGGAATCAATAGGTTTCGTTTATCTCAGTCTAGGGACATATTCTGATAAGAGATCAGCTAAACTGGGCAGCATGTCTTTCCTTAGAGAAAACACTCCCGTTTTCATAAAAAACATTTAAAATGAGGCTATTGTTTGGTTTTAATGGTTGAAATTGGAAAAATTATGCGTCTTTTTTAGAAATAAAACAGAAAAAAGAAACAATACAAACCAAAACAAACCCCCTAAGTTATATTTAAAATAAACATGAAATTCTTTTAAAAATTAGTCCCCTTACTCAACAACTTAAGTGAGCTTGCATTAATTTAGTAATTTGCATATCCTACTTTTTAAATGCAACAGAGTAACTGCCTGATTTCACCTTGTTTTGTGTCTTTTCTTATTATTATAATGGATACAATTGAATGTCCAATTCTAATCTAACTTGCATCAGGTTTTATTTGATTTAGAATTATGGATTATGGTTATACTTGGTTTCTTGTTAGTTTTTAACAGTCAAAATACGCAAAACAAAAGGACTGCTATTACAGTATAAATATATTTAGTTGTTTTCTTTCTTTGGTGAATAAAGGTTAGACAAGATCACAGAATCATAGAATCATAGAATTATAGAATCATAGAATTGTAGAATATGTTGACTTGGAAAGGATCTGTCAGATCAATGAGTCCAGCTCCTGGCCTGGAACAGCACAGCCCTAAGCATCACACCATATGTCAGAGAGCATTGTCCAAACCCTTTTTGAACTCAGACTAGCTTTGTGCTGTGACCACTGCCCTGGGGAGCCTGTTCTAGTGTCCAGACACCCTCTGGCGCTCTTTTTATGGCTTCCTCTCTAGAACCATCACCATCTTTACTGCCCTCCTTTGGATGATCACTAAAATCTTTACATCTATTTTATACTGTGGCACCCAAAACTGCCCCCAGTACTTAAGGTGAGGCTGCCCCAGCCCTGAGCAGAGCAGGACAATCCCCTCTCTTGCCCAGCTGGTGATGCTGGGCCTGATGTCCCTCAGGACAGGGTTGGCCCTCCTGGCTGCCAGAGCACTGCTGACTCAAATTCAACTTGCCATCAACCAGGAATCACAAGTCTCTTTCTGTGGTGCTGCACTCCAGCATCTCATTCCCCAGTCTGTCTGTATATCAAAGGTTACCCCATCCCAGGTATAGAATCTGGCATTTGCCCTTTTTAGTATCCATACAGTTGGTGATTGCCCATCTCTCTACTTTGTCAAAGTCTCTCTGCAGGGCCTCCCTATCCTCCAGCAAGTTGACAGCTCCTCCCAATTTAATCTTGTTGTCATACTTATTGTTCCTTCAAGTCCACTCTCCAGGTCATTAACAAAGGTGCTGAAGAACATAGGTCTGAGGATGGAGCCCTGTGGAAGCCCACTAGTGACAGGTCACCAGTCAGGTGTCACCCCAACCACTATAACCCTTTGTGCCTAACTGTGAGTCAGTTGCTCAGTCATCATGTAACACTGCCATACAGCTGTGGGCTGGACGTTTTGTTCAGAAGGGCTCTGGGAGAGACAGTCTGGAGGACTTTGCCAAGATCTAGAAAGATAATATCAGCTGGCTTCCCTTGATCAGCTTATACCCTGCTGTAGGAGGAAATCAGGTTTGATAAGCAGGACTTTTCCCCTCCTGAAGCTGTGCTGGCTGTGTCTGATGACTGATGTCCTTCAGGTGTTTTTCACTACATCCCTGAATAATCTTTTCCATGATTTTACTGGGAACATTAATGAGATGGTGTCCTGGTTTTGGCCAAGACTGGGTTAATTTTTTGCAGTAGTTGTGATGGGGTGTGACTGAGGGAGTCAGGGACTGTGGCCAGGACCTGATGCTATTCTATACCACCCAATGTCATTGTGGGGAGGCAGAGGCACTGGGACTTTTTGCCTTTGGAGAAGAATGGTGTGACTTCCTGCTGTAAAAAAAACCCAAATTAAGTGGAGGGGAAAAACTGTTTGTCATTATTTATTGTCTTAGGGCCTGCAGTGAGCATTTGCCCATGTGAATCATTCTCTCTTTTGTATACTTTTGGTATATAATACAACTTATTGTTGGTATTATTGTTTGTTTTCTTATCTCATTGCTGATTTTAGTAATCTGATATTATCCTAACCCATCATCTTGACTTCTTGTGCTGCAGATTGTCAATTCTATCTTGCCACAGCAGGAAGAAGGACAATGGGAAGGAGTAGGGGGAGTGGGAGAGAAGTGTGTAGTTTAGGAGTCTCAGTGGGGGCACTCAACTGGGCAGTATCATTCCTAAATGACAACAGACTGACAAGCCCATAATTGTCAGGGTGCTCCTTCTTGTCCTACTTGAAAATTGGGACAATGTTCACCAGGCTTTGGCTACCTGGGACCTCTCCAGATTCCCAAGACTGCTCAAAAATCATCAAGAAATGTGATAACAACAGCCAGCTATTTGAGGATGTTTCAATGAACCCCATCAGATCCCAAGGATCTGTAGGGATTGGGCTGTAACAGCAGATCCTTCACAAGTTCAAGATCCACTGGGAGTTAATCATTCTCACAGTCATGGTCCTCCAGTTCAGGGCACTAAGACCCCCTTGGTCCATCATCTGTCTTGGAAACAGAGGCTAAAAATACATAGAACATCTCTGCCTTGTCCATGTGCCTGTTTGGGTGGTGACCATCCTCTTCCTGTAACAAGCCTACATTTTTTCTACACTGCCTTTTAACATTAATGTAGTTGAAAAAACTTCTTAGTATCTGTGGAAAAGATTTCACACCACACTTTGACCTAGCTGAAAGAGATTAAGAAAGTTCCTTTTTCACATATCATGTCATAACAGCAATGTGTTATGTCTCAGCCCTTTTCTATTTAACAAAGTGAGACCCTTTGAGGATTTTTTCCTAATAATAGCATGCTTTGTATGATTCAAACAAAATGAGAGATTAAAATGCCTCCAGAAGACCATAATTTTCTAAAACAATTCTATGAGAGCACAGGATGACAGAATTATTTTTTTCTCTTCAGTATGTGAAGCAACTTAGATACCTTGAACTATACTTGAAGTTTAAATCTTGATATTATAAAAGGTATTTTCATAAAATGAGTCAGTTCATGCAGAATGACTTCCTCAAAATGCCAGCAACCCTGATAAAGGGCTAAGTTGCTCTAATCAGGTAATTGTTAAAGTAATATCTTAGCTGTATTCTTTAAATCAGTTTCATTACTCAGATCTGTGATCTATGAAGTCTGTACCAGCTACTAAAATGCAATTCATCTTAAATTAAAATGATGATTTTCTTCGACAAGACAATGCAATGTTCTTTGTCATGCAATGAATTATGTGGGTATATTTGTCAGTATAAATTTTCTGGCAACAGTAATAAACCATTCTATCATTCATTTTATTGCTGGAGAAAATAATCTTTTTCTATTCATACAGATGTATCATTTCCCTTACTCCTTAAGACTTGGCAATATTTCAATCTGAGTGTTATTAGAAAGCATTCTATTACTGCTCAGTAAATATATTATTTTCTTTTCCATTATAGTTACAAATCTCCATAGAAGGACTTGCTTTTATTACCCTGGTCTTCTCTGGCGCAGGAGCAGCCTACTTCAGAATCTGTCCATCCACAAAAATAAGTGGCTTTTCATTGAAACACGTCTCACATACCAATGACATTGCACTGGCAGTGTTCACAGAATTGCTTTCACCATTCAGTCCTTGAACTCCTCAATATGGTCAAAGTAGCACAGGTGTATATTTCTAATATGATATTAATCAAGTTGCTATAATTGTAAAACTCCCCTAATTTATATGGTACAAATTAATACACCACATTGTCTGACTGTAGTCTCTTCTTAGTTGTGACTAGACAACGAAGCCTCCAGACAATTTATTCAGTGTTTGGTTTTCAGATATTTTGTTTATAATATAAATTACATAGCTGAGAAGAAGTTAGAGTTTTGGTCCAAGTGCAGTCTGTAGGGGACCCACAGCCTGCACAAAACAGCAAGAAATTCCTTCAATGACACACACAGGAGGGAGGAACAGAGCATACATGGAAAGGAGGATAGACAACTGTCCCTGCAATGACAAGGACCTGCAGGAGATAGATACCAAGAATGATGCAGCAAATCAGAATGACAGAGGAGCTCATGCATTTCTGCTGGATATCATTTAATATATAATCTTTACACCCTTTTTCATATTGTAGTGCTTTAGTCCCAGCCAGCAACTAAGTACCAGGCAGTTGCTCAGTGACACTCCTCCATTTCCCTTGGTGAGGTGGGAAGGAGATTGAAAAACATAAGTAAAACTCATGGGTTGAGATAAGAATGGTTAGATAATTGAAGCTAGGCAAAATAAATAAAAGATAATTTTGATAATAATAGTGGTAACAAAATAATAGTAAAAACAACAATTTTAATGAAAAAGAGAAAGAGAGATTAATAAAACCCAGAGAAATACACAATATAGTTGTGCATTTTACAGCTCACCACGCACTGACCATTTCCCAGCAAGTCTCCAAGCAGGACTCATCCTCTCTCTACCAGCTGGTATGGTTTATCATATAAACCAGTTTATGTGCTGGTCATGACATTTTATGATGTTGGAATACCCCTTTGACTCACTCAAGTCACCTGTCCCAGCTGTGATTCCCCTCAGGTTCTTGTGCAGTCTCTGTTAGAGCATGCAAAACTGACAAGTCCCTGACTCAGGGAAAACACAACTTAGCAGAAGCCAAAGTATCAGTGTGTTCTCAACATGATTCTCACACTGAGTACAAAGCATAGCACTAGACAAGCTAGTGGGAAGAGAATCAACTCCATCCCAGCTGAAACCAGAACAAAAGAGGGGTTTTTCTACTTTTGTATGAAGTGCAGCTTTGACTGCTGTTTTTATTTCTAACACTATTGGTTTTGCCAATTGCAAAGCTACAAAACCAGTAAGGATCTCTTCCTCCCTATATATAACTCTTTGATCCTAGACAGATCCAGCACTGCAGACAGGGAAGGATAGGAGCTGATTTCCAATTAAACCTGTCTGTGGTTTCAGCAACCTGCTCTTGTTCTTTTCTGATATTTGTCATAGCTTGTATTCCTACCATCTATTTGTAAGTGTCCTGTTCCTCTGTCTTTATCTGTGCCTTCTAAACAAATCTTTTTTAACTGCCATGTGCTTCAAAGCAGAAATGTTTCTTCAGACTTTACTATGTATATTGATTCTGCCTTTGGGAACACAACTCACTCCAGTTATATCACCTTAGAATAATTTGTTCACCAGAAGTTGATACTAAATAAGACATTGAGATCAATATCAATTAGCATCCATTAATAAATGCATAACAAATTAACAAGCTTTTTAAGATAAACAGAAATGGAAAATACATTGAGGACTTCAGGAGGAGTAGAAAAATTAGGAGAAAAACTAATAGTGATTGTATTTTTTTTCTCTTTTCCCTACCCCTCTAATTATTTCTGGTTCTGTAGTGTGTCATTAATAGTTTTGCCTCTGTTTTGTTGCCTCATTCATGCAGAACCTTAATAAAAAGGGACTGCAGACTGGACTGGTCCTCAGATAATACCAATTTTATTATATTAAGATAACATATACAATATAGCAAGTTGTATTAAGATAACATATGCCACAGCACTGCAACTTCTGTAGATATTTTAGATTATAATTTTTAAGTGTTTGAAATCAGTCCTCCTTCAGAAAATATGCTGGATTTTTGTGTTTGTTTCTGTGTTAGGGAAATGCTTAACATATTTGAAGTTCACTAAAGAAAAACAAAAATAATCACAAGTTTTTTGAGTATTTTGCTCTCTTTGTATGTTTGTGTTGGGTTTCACTATAAGCTCTTAAAGAGAATGGACTTCTTCTAGCCCAGTAAAAAGAAAATTTCCACTGGTTACATAAGAAAGGCAGGTTATATACCTGCCTTAAGACCAAAAAAATCCTAGTTATGATTGGAGACAGCAAAAAAGATATCTCTTTAATTCCTATAAAAGGAAAAATTCAAAAAGGTTTATTTGGAAATACCAGCTTGATTTCATAAATCTTGGGTGTGCTTCCTTGTGGAATGTATTGACTATCAGAGACAAGGGAAAATGTTTAGGATGTGAAGCTCCAGGTATTCTTAGTATCACAGCAGTAAATTAATGCTGTTGAGAACTGACACTGATATAATCACATATAACTTGCTATTTCAAGTATTATGCCAATTACCTGTGTGGTGTCTTATGATTAAATTTAAAAAGCAAATTTACTTTCGTCCGAGTGTGGGTTAAAAATTGAAAAATTATGAATAGAAGAAAGCAGAAAGGTGCTGAAAAACAAAGTCATGTTTTACTGTCTATTACTGCAATTCATTTTTCGAGAAAGTTTTATCTTGCATGTTTCTTAGTTAAAGAATAAGATGGATTAAAAAAATATAGAAAAATGAGAGTGACAAACAAATAAAAGGCAGGATTCAGATAAGAAATCCAGGAAACAATAACACAACATAATTGTATAGCTGAATAAATCTAAACTGAGAAATGGAATATATTTAAATTCTTTCAAATTTAGTTGTGTCGACACTTATAAAATAAAAATACCAAAACAAAACAACAGAGAAAAATGAATGTCATTTAAGCAAACCAGAACAACACAGAACAAATAAACATTCATATTAAGGAGATAATCTGAAAACCTGGCCTTTCTAGCTTTCTTTGATTTTCTCTGTATTCCAAAAGTAAAAAGTTAGTTATAATAATAACAATTAATAAATTGTTATTTAGTAGTCAAATAAAAAAATGGAGTAAATACTACCTAGCCTAGCCCCTAATGGCCATATTTTTTATTGCATTATATGCTGCAGAAAACCACAGTAAAATGCATGTATTTTTATCTCAGGAGTGAACATGCTAGCTGAGATAAAATTCATTCAGTCAAGACTCATGAGAGGTGCTTATTCTCTGTAGATTTTCAAGTACAGTATAAGTAGAATTCTTAGATTACTTGTATTACTTTGTTTTCTAATTAATTGAGGCTTGTACTCATGGCAAAAAATGCTCCAAATCTAAGTTACCTACTTATCACTCAATCAGCTCTCATTCCTATTACTGACAGTGAAAAAAAGTATTTTCTAAAATGAAAACAGAAACCTTTTACTGCTTTCCGAATGGATTCTACTGTTTTTTAAAAATTTTTTTAGTAGGTTAAGATGAACACAGTCTAGAATATTATCTGCATGCACTGAGTACAACAAAGGAAACAAAACAAAAGAGAATGTGTCCTGAACTTGTGAACAATGGTGTATATCAGCATCTATCCTCAAACAGTTCAAGAGGGTTTCAATGACACTTCACCATAAAGCTGCTGGACACAGGAAGTGGTTCCTGCATTACTTACCATTAGGATTAAAAATGATAAAATGGGATTAAGGATGATAATTCTTTGAAAAAACATATAAAGATTAGCTTCCTACTTTTTCTATTTTTTTTAAACAATCAATAATGTAAAATAATGTCCCAATTATCCTTTTCTGGTTTTATCCAATTAGAATCATAGAATGATTTGGGTTAGAAGGGACCTTAAAGATCATCTAGTTCCAAACCCATTGCCATGGGCAGGGACACCTTCCATTAGATCAGGATACTTAGAATTCCATCCAACCTGGCATTGAACACTTCCAAGGATGGGCATCCACAACTTCTCTGGACAATCTAGTCCAGTGTCTCACTACCCTCATGGTAAGGAATTTCTTCCTAATATCTAATCTAAACCTATCCCGTTTCAGTTTGAAGCCATTCCCCCTTGTCATATCACTCCATGCCCCTTCCAAATAGTCCGTCTCATCTTTAACGTGAGCTCCCTTCAGGTACTGGAAGGCTACAATTATGGCCTAATCCTTCTCCTCTCCAGGCTGAACAATCCCAATTCTTGATGTCCCTCCTCTGGCCTCTCCCCAACAGCTCCATGTCCCTCCAGTGCTGGGAGCCCAGGGCTGGAGGCAGCTCTGCAGGTGGGGTCTCACCAGAGCGGGGCAGAGGGGCAGAATCCCCTCCCTCCCCTGCTGCCCACGGGGCTTTGGATGCAGCCCAGGACACACTTGGCTTTCTGGGCTGGCAGTGCCCATGGCTGGCTCATGTCCAGCTCTCAGCCCCAGCACCCCCAAGTCCTTCTGGGCAGGGCTGCTCTGGCTCTGTCCATGCCCAGCCTGGGCTGGCACTGGGGGCTGCCCCGGCCCAGGTGCAGCACCAGCACTTGGCCTTGTTAAACCTCATGGGATTCCCATGGGCCACTGCTTGAGCTTGTCCAGGGCCCTCTGGATGGCATCCCATCCCTCAGGAGTGTCAACTGCACCACTCACCTTGGTGTCATCTGTAAACTTGCTGAGGGTGCACTCGATCTCCTCATCTGTGTCACTGATGAAGATATTAAATAACACTGGTTCCTGAGGGACACCACTTGTCCCTGATGTGCATCAGGATTCTGAGCCATAGACAATGACTTTTTGGATGACATCGTCTAACCCCCTTCTCATCCATTCAACCATCCACTCTTCAAATCCATATCTCTCCAGTTTACAGAGAACACTGTTGGGAACTGTGTCAAAAACCTTACAGAAGTCCAGATAAATGACATCTGTAGTACTTCCCTTGTTCACTGATAGAGTGACCCTGTTCTAGAAGTCAACCAGGTTGGTGAGGACTTGCTCTCAGTGAAGCTGTACTGACTGTCTGGAATCACCTTCTTGTTCCCTGTGCGCCTTCGCAGACTTTCTAGGAGGTTCTGTATTCTGTCTTCCCAGGCATAGAGACTGACAGATCAGAGCTCCCCGGATCCTCCTTTCTACCTTTTTTTAATAATGGGTACAAATGTGGGGTTTTTTCCAGTCACCTGGGAATTCACCTAATAGCCAAGACTTTTCATATATCATGGAGAGTGGCTTGGCAACTACAACAGCCAATTCCCTCAGGACTTTGGGAACACATCCCATTGTGTCCCACAGACCCATGTGAAGAAAATAAGAAAGACTTTTCCCCTCTGAAAGTTTCTTTGCCACCCAAATGCAGCAGAAACATCCTTATGTATTGGAACTTACAACATGCAAAAGCAGGTTGGGGAAAAAACACCACAACATAAAGCCCCAATACTGAATCATAAAATCAGAATTTTTTAGGTTTGAAAATGCCTTTAAGACTGAGTCTGACCCAGTGTTGTCCAGTCAGCCACTAAACCATGTTCCTCAGAGCCACATCTGCATATCTTAGAAATACCCCAGGGAATGGTGAGCCAACCATATCACAGCCTGTTCAGGCTTGACAACTCTTTCCATGAAGAACACAATCTGAGACCATTTCCTATTGTTCCATCACTTGTTACCTCAGAGAAGAGACTGACCCCCAACTGGTTATAAACTTCTCTCAGGTAGTTGTGGAGAGTGACAAGCTCCCCCCTGAATCTCCTTTGTTTCAGGATAAACATCCTCAGGTCCTTCAGCTCCTTTTCATTAGACTTGTGTTCCCTTCACCAACTCCATTGCCCTTCCCTGGACTCTTTCCAGCACATCAATGTCATTTGCATCATGAGAGACCCAAAACAGAACATGGAATTTGAGGTGTGGCCTCACCGGTGCTGAGTCCATGGGATAGTCATCACCCTGATCCAGCTGGACACAGTATTTCTGACTCCAACCACAATACCCTTGGGATTCTTGGCAACCTGGGCATACCAGTGCTTCATGTCCACGGAGCTGTTAGTCAGCAGCATCAGGTCCTTTTCTGCCAAGCATTTTTCCAGGCATTCTGGAGAGAGGACAAGGCATTTATTAGTGATAAGTGCTTTTTACTGTACCAATACCCTCCAGGGTGATAATTTTATTGTATTAATTTCCTGCCCTGGGATGTTGCATTCCCATGCATAGGGATGTACTGGGAATAGCAAATGTATACTGGTAAAGGACTACAGAGAGATGAAAGAGCCTAATGTAGTGCAGTTTCATACAAACAGCCCATTGGGAGGATCTCTTGTACTTTCCTAAACTTCCGAGAATCACATTGTTGAAAGTAGACCTCATGAGATGTTATCTAGTCCAAAAACCCTGCTAAAGGAGGGTCAGCAAGAGCAGGTTCACCAGGGCTTCATCTAGGCACATTTTGAATAGCTCCAAGAACTGAGATTCTAAAACTTCTCTGGGGAACTTGTGTCAGAATTTAATGATGCTTGCAACAGAAACAACAACAAAAACAACAGCAGATTTCTTCAAGTGGAATTTCATTATGTCTTTATGCTTACTGCTTCTTGTTGGTAAGAAAATCCTTATGCCATCTTCTTTTCACTCTCTGTTTGGGTAATAGTAAGATCTCCTGACAAGCCGCCTTTTATCCTAAAGGTCCCATGTCCCTCAGGTTTTCCTCTTGAGACATACTTCTGTTCATTAATCAGCTTCATAGTCCTCCTCTGCTTGAGTAGAAAGGAAAGATCACCACCCTCGCACTGCTGATGATGTTCTGACAGCACGCTGCTGGCCACCTTCACCATGACAACATTTCATTGGCCAACTTTTTGCCTGGCAAGACAGCTTACCAGTGCTTTCTTAGCAGCCTTGCAAAGAACAGGTCAGCCCCCAGTGTTTTCTGGTGTCTGCAGTTGTTCCTCCCCACGTGCAAGGCTTTTCTCTTCCCGTCTTGAATTTTATGAGCTTTTTGTTAGCCCCTTTCTCCTGATCCCTCTGAATCACAGCACAAACAACTTGTCTACCAACCACTCCTCCCTGTTTTGTCTCCTTGCCTGTCTTTAAAACATAGAAGCTGGTATGGACCAAAACTATTCCAAGAAATAGACTAATAGTGAAACAATATGAATGAATGGACGCTAATGACTTTAATTCATTCATCAGCCATCGCAGCCTAATGTTTGACACAGGTGTCATCTAAGCCAGGAAGACTGATTTATTTTTCCTTGTTAAGAAAAAGTCACAGTATTTACTCTGTATGCTGTTAAAACATATATATACCTAGTGTATAAATATTTTTTCTGTTACTGATCAAGAAAACACTGAGGGTACTTCTAGCCCTTCCTCCCCCTCAACTTCTCCCATTCTATTTTCTCTTGTTGTCACTAGAATGCTAACACACATTTAAGCTGTGTGTTAAACAGTTAGGCTCCAGCATGTCTGACACCAGAAATTCCAAACTCCCAGTGACTGCAGTAAAACCAATTGGGAAATAGCACTGATATGTAACGGTAGCCCAGCTAACAAAGGGATGTAGAACAAACAGTTGCAAATGAAGCATGACAACAAAAGATGGATCAGAAGCAAATACAAAATCAACCTAGAGATAATGGTGACTGAATTATTCAAATTTCCTTTTCCTTATAAGTTTAAACTTATGATCCTAAAAAACCCGATATACATAGTTGCTTAACATCCAAACAGATGTTCTTCCAGATTAATGGGATACTTAATATGTCAAATTATCTAAATTTGGCCTAGAATTATTTACATCAGTAGATGAGATATCTTAAAATGACTAGACTAAAACACTATCTACAAATTTTATATAAAAATCAGTAACTAGCATTGCAAATTTTTGGCTAAATAAAAGTCCATGATGCATACAAATCTTCAAAGAGCTCACCAAATTTGATTTCCTCTGACAGCTGAGTACTTTCGTACTTCTGCATGCACAATGAAGATGAATATAAAATTTTAACACCCCCACAAAATCAAAAAGTAGACACAAAATTAAACACTAGAAGGAAAGCCTGCTTTTGGCTGACATTAGTAATAGACCATAAGCATTCTAATAAGTCAGGAAATGAGTTTGTGTGACATTTTAAGTTCAGCGAGTTGGATTTCTCCACTTGTGTGAGTTCAAAAGCCAGGAAGGCTCTGATTTATATTTCCCTGTTAAGAAATAGTCACAGCATATAATCTAGCTGATTTCCCATTGTACAGATAAATAGAAAAAAAAATCTAATATGACAGGTTAAGGGAAAAAGGAAGATTACAGTGAAGTGCAAGACTGGGGAATGCATGAGAAATGACTAGCCAAAGCCTTTGAAGCAAATGATATGAAACAATCTGCAAAGGATAGTGTCATCCTGTTGTAGAATTAAGCCTGTTTCTGATTCATAAAACATGGTTCAGATTTATGCTACAATTATTTGATTAAGTTAGATTTATTTACAATAAAGGGAGGAAGATCAGAATCCCAATGATGTAATAAAAATACTTTGTCCTATACTTCAGCCAGAGACTGGTAATGTACACATGCCATGAAGCTGTGCCAGTCAGATGCATTGAAAGCAGTTATTTATGCTGCACAGTTGTGGAAATCTGATTCATATTCTGAGCAAGAATCTGATACAATAAAGCTTTTTCTTTATGGTTAATATTGAACCAGTGGTTTTAAGGACTCACATACATAAAACTTTGCAGAACAAATGCATAATGATAAAATCAACGCTTTGTTAAAGTATGTTAAAATCAGAAGATGCTTGTAATACTTGAAAGGCTGAAATTTCACCAGCAGAATGTAATGTGAACCCTATCCTTTCTTTTATGAAATTTAAATAGCAGAATATGAAAGATTTGTGTAGCTCTAAAAGAAGCTTCATATGAGAATTTTCTGCATAAATTAGTACTACCAGCACAAGAGAAAATACAGGTGATTTTTTACAAAGTGATCTGGGTGAAGCTGTCAAACACAGGGCTATATAGTATCAAAGAAAGCATTGAAAATCTTCTCTACCCAAAATGTAACCACAAAAAAAATTTCATTGTGATAAATAAACCTTCTCAGAACACGTAAGATTTTATAAATACATACAAAAGTATAAAATATAGCCCAGACACCTTAAAACTGGACAAGCAGAAATAAACACCAAAACCAAATGAATGCTAACAATAAAAGGGAAACAAAAAGTGTATTGAGAAAGGCAAGAGAAAAATATTGTAAATAATCTTCACAATGTGTTTTTGCTTCTTTTTAAGAAAAGTACATTCTTTCTGACAAAAATAGCACTAGACATATTGCATTGTTTTGTTTGACTTGAAGCATGGTCTTTGTAGAAAGGACTGCTCTTTCCTTGTGACAGTGCAGCAGACATTCTGAGTTCTGCTTAGTGACAAGCACTCAGCATGCTCTGTCTCTGACATGGTGTTTTCTTTTATATCACCCAGAAAAAAGTCGGAAATTCATAAATATTCCTGAGCAAACAGTCCAGTTAATTTTTTCCCCTTTTCTCTACTTTTGTTCTATTCACAGCTGTATTGTAAAATTCTAGAGAGTGTCATTGAAAACTTTTAATAGTTTCCCAAATAATCATTCAAGATCTTGCACATTCTTCTAACAAAATTTTCAGTTTGTTTTATTGTTACCTCCTTAGGATCCTCAAGAGCTAATTTATGTGCTGTGATTCTGCTCCAACAAAAACATTTAAAATACTTCAGCATGTGAAGAATTCTGCTCTGACCACAGGATTTGAATTTGGAGTTGTGGAGTTGTGCCTCTAACAAATACATTGAATTTTGAGAGAAGGAGTATTAAGTGAACAAATATTTTTTAAACTCAATAAATGAAGAACACATGTAGATTTGTATTTACTCTTTAATTTGCAGTTTTAAATAATCTCAGCAATAGTACTGTTTTGGTGATAATCAAAAGATTTTTGCATAAGGATAGAATGGGCTCTATATATTTTATTAAATAGCCAAGTTATATAGAGAAACGCAGGTAAGTTTTCAGGCAATTACTCCAGTTATTTTTCCAGAAAACATGGGCGCCATTCTGAAAGTGACATTTCTTTTGAATCACGGAGATATTTTCCTTCATTTGTTTATGTCCAGTCAATATACAGTTGATTTCAGATACTTTAATTCTTTGAACAAGCTGGGAAATGTTTAGTCAGATCTTTTATGACTTTTTAATTTTAAGGAAAGAGTCTCCAGAAGGTTTGTATTTTAGTAGTAAAAGAAACTACAGTACTTTGATTATTTTAATAAGTTGCTAGAGGTCAATCAGCTTTTCCTTGGCAGTCTGAATTTAAAGTATACATGATATGTACCTGCCAAGAATAAATAGGTGTAATTGCCAGGGCTAGTTCTCCCTAAGCAGAATCTTTTCATGTGAGGATAATGGGGCTATACCACACTATATCTTTCTTTCTCCTATGAAAGCATATGATCTCATGTTCTCTGTCCCTACTTAAAATGTGCATTTGTCCTTGAATGCTTTCATGATCAGGGATAGACTGTCCTTCCTAGAGTGACACCTGCACACACAGCTAAGGGTTATGCAGTAAGGACTCACACCTGGAAAAATCTTCACTTTTACATGCGCTTAGTACTTTACAACACTGCAGATGAATTGGCTTGATTCCTTTATCAATTGGACCATGCACTGGAGGCATTTAAAGGATGTGTAAATGCATCACTCAGGGACATGGTTAGTGGTGGACTTGGCAATGTTGAGTTAATGGTTGTATTTCATGATTTTAGAAGTCTTTTCCAAAGTAAATGATTATATGATTCTATGATTTTGTTCTACAATTTAGAATTCATCAGAAACCACTGAAAGCAGCAGGTCTTACAGATTTTATATGTTCAGTAATTGCAGTGATTTAGACCCCACTGTGCCTCTGTGGCCTTGTGGTATTAAGTTCTTGAATAGAGAGCAAGAGGCCTCATCCTTTTATACTTAGTGACTTAACCGTTCTGCTTTCCCTGTTGTGTCTGACTGAGCTCAATTCAAAAATGCAGAGGTGAACAGCCAAGTGAAAATGGAGAGCACTCACCTAGGTCAAAATAAAGGTCTATGCAATTCAGTTTCAAAGGACATCTATCAGCAGCCATTAAAATTCTAATATCAGAGTCTTAGACAAAATTTAAACGAAGGAGCTAATGATCAAATATTAATCAGGTCTCTTGACAAAGGTTAAAGGAATGGAAAGTGGTGATAACTTATCCTTGCTGCAGTTTTTATACAATCACCTCATGGCCCACCAAGGTTATTGAGTTGTATATCATCCTAAAGTGAGTGGGTGGGGACTGAACTGCTTTTCTTCCTGATAATGTCTCTTCAAGTTTTACAAGTGTTAACTGTATCTTTTTTTTTTCACACTTTATGCCTTTCTGTCTTACAAGTTCCAATACAATTACTGAAAAAAATTATGCTTTTTTTATTCTCTCACATCCTTAAACTAAATCTTACTTTTTCATAGGTCTTGTAATAGATGGGATTTCTTGTTGCAGCAGCTTACACTAGGCAAGCCTCTTATGATAATCAGTCTTTAATAGCTTATACAGAAAGATCTTTGAGAAAATGTAGAGAAACTACTGCACATACACAATTTTTTATGTTTACTTGTCTTAAGGGGGCAGCAGCATCACACTGTGCACCTCTAGAGCTATACTTGTCTGCTCTGCCAGTGGACAAGATTAAGTGCAACTCTTTATTCAGTAGGGGAGCTCAATGGGATCTTGGTGATGTTTGTCATATCAGACATTACAAAAACAAAGCCTGGTGTTTCAGCCTGATAGTGTCCAATTTTTTGACATTTGTTAGAGACATAAGCAATTTAATATCATGTTGAAGTACTTGGTATGTGTCACTATGTTTAGCTGGACAGGTATAAGGCTGTTGCTGCTAGCAGCAGCCACATATGCATGTTTTCACAAGCATTATTCATCTGGAATTGGTTTCTGTAGTCATTACTAAGGCCTAGAGGATATAATATGGAAATAATAGAATGCAAATTTGCTGTGGCACCACCCTTGAAAAGCCACAAGTTTTCTGTACTTTGACATATTGTATTCTAAATCACTTATGCACAACAGTTAATCTAATGTGTTCTGAATCACTCAGTGTGATGTTGACTAGGCCCTTTGCCTGCTTTCTCAAACCAGGGTCTGAACAAATAAATAGTGGTGGCTTGTGTGTACTTTATCATGGTATCTTCTTGACTCCATATCCCATCTACTGTATCAAATCACAAATACGTATTTCCACCCAGGTGAAAGGTATGAAATTCCGGCCAAATGCCTGGGATGGATCTACGTAGGAGGAGTTGAGAATTCTCCAAGTGTCTTCTAAAAGTGAATGTATTTTTCTTCTGTAAGTGGCTTAATCTGAAAAATCTTGAGATGCACTACATAGGGGTGTTTCTGGAGAACACCCAAACCAGTAAGCCTCTCCACGTGATGCTGAGAAAAGAAACAGTTGATAGTGAAGCTAGTGCTTGTTCTTCAGACAATTTACCTCTATTCATCAATTATGTGTTATATGCAAATAGTGAAGCTGCAGGTAATAACAGTAGTGACTAAAATTTACTGAGTAATCGTTCAATCAATTCCATCATGTAATGAATGATCAGTGGCTGTTAAATTAGAGTGGACATTTAGAGAAAAAAAAAAATTGAAATAAAGGCATTTTCTTTTCTCCAAAAAGGCAGCAACCAAATTACTGGGTCTATCAGACAGACCATTCACTATGGCTATCACTGACCCAGAAGAAGGAAATCTGCCCACCTGTGAAGTTGTTATTTTTTATGTATGAGGTTACTGTATACAATTACATATTGCATGATATTATCAGCTTCATGTGTGAAAGCAAAATTCATCCAGTTATTATGCCCTTAATAATTTTGATTTTTACATCCATTAGAGCTTAAATGCAAGGGAGAACAAAGTGTGTATAGTGAAATTCTTCGCTTATTTTTTCTGTCAAGTGATGCATCTATTGTGGTTTTGGAAGTGTTAGCTGCACCTGCAGATTCACAGATGTGAGCAAAANTGTTCCAAAGAATAAAAATATTAGTCACTTGCAATAAATGACTGCAATGGTGTAAGACTAAGGAAGCTATGGTAGTAAAAAAGATCTTCCCACATGAGATATTCTGGATCCCATCTATGCCGTGCCAGCCTACTGTAGCTCTACAACACACTAGGCAGTTTTTTGTTACTTTTAGAAAAGTTTTGACAAGTATTTTGTTCCTGAAGGTCTAATGTACCACTCGTGTTAAAGAGCTTTTTTAGTGCTCAAGATCTGAAAAAAGTTTTCACAGTGTTCCTACTGCACTCAACCCCAAGCTGTAGGACAATGCAGTCAAATCAGGCTGCTAGCCCACACACTGCAGTAGACACATTGCATTCCTTATTACAAGAAACTCTCTAAGATGAATGAAAAGTAGAAAGATACAAAAGTCACAAAACTGTAAAACAAGAAAACCTACTGAAGATATCTATTCATTTTGATAAAGTTGTTCCTCTTTATACATACACATATTTTTCTGTGTTTGCCTATATTCCTATACAAAAGGTAAAAACAAAGATGTCTAAAACTTGACCAGAATCCTGCATTGCTAGACAAGAGCACAGTATATTGCACATTCTGGGCTAGGTGAGACAGTAACTGACAGAATACTTTGGGTTTTTTCCCACCTTTTTCTCTTTGCTCCCCATTTGCATTGTGCCTGAGCCTGTATGTGCAACTTTCCACACATATTAATATGCTTCATATCCTCCCCTCACATAGTAGGTCTTCTTGCTATAATATACTAGATATGAAACACTAAATGGCATCTGATTATGACTATCATTTCAATGATTCTATAATTCCCTCTAATTTTCGAAGATTAATTTTCTATGAGAAGTATAACTAGAGTTAAAACTGATAGGGTTCCTTCACGTTTCTTCATTGTAAAGGATTTAGTTTCTTTACAGTTAAATGTAATTCTGCTATCCCAGGATTTGTTGCATGAATATTAATCAGACATCTATTCTTTGTGAAAAATTTTGCATGGTTGGCTGAAGTTACTCTTTGCCTGATAAAGTACCTTTCTTAGTCTGCAATGAGCCAGGCCATGTGGAGAATGCCATAGCTGGCGCTCAGTAGTGGAGGCTGCAGTGCTGGCCCACTGTGCAATGTGCACCAACAGCACTAAAGGACAGTTGCTGGGATTCCTCCACTGCTGGAGGGTCAGTGCAGCACGTGAAGCCACCATGCTTTCTCTTCTGGGTCTTTTCATCTGTGGGATGGATCCACCAAAAGCTATCACACAGATACAGCTACAGGTAAGATTTGTTAAAATGTTATTGGTGTCACAGGATTTTTAACTCTCTTCATAATGGAAGCATTTTGGTGACCACTTGTTGGGTATGCCTACAGTAATTCTTATGCACACAGACATAAGTATAAAACTTCAGATGACACAACCTCAATAATGGAAGGGTTTGATTTTAAGGTTGTTTGTTATTTATCAGGCTAGTGCAAAATACTATCTACTTTATAGCATATGTAAACTCTAGTGCACAGACAGGCACAGTATGTGCACAAAGATGTGGATACACCGTAGCAGGAACTCTAGTCCTACATTTGACATATTACTCTACTACAAATTAGAATGCTCTTGAATCATGGCAGAGCATCCATGTCTGTTATTTTTCTTCAGTGGGATCAAGCTAGGTTGTATTGTGGCTTCAAAAGACAATACCTAAGTTGCAGATGGATTTTATAATTTTGAATGTTGGTGAGATTCTTTCTGGATTTCAAAAATCCTTTTCTTGGCACACAGTCTTCATGGCATTAGAGTGATAACACTTTGGCTAATATTATATAGCAAACTATCCTGTGCATCAGAACCTGTAATAAAAAGTGTTTTTTCAGCCTGTCTCTTGATATTTTCTGCTGATGTTAGTTATAATTTTGTTGGTTTTTTAAAAAAATCTTTTTAAATGGCTTGAAAAATTTTTATATCATCTCCCTTCATCCTTGTCCTGGGAAATAAAAAATCATGATATAATGCTTAGTAGATGAAACTTACCAAGAAAAAAAAATATATCTGGGATATGTTAAGTGTTTAATCAATTTGTTTAATCAAGATGTAATAAATGACTCTATGCTGGGAGGAAAAAGACAGGAGAAAACCAAAATGTAAAGCAAAGCATTAATTTTACAGTGACTTACGGATTATGAGATCATGCAGTTACAATGAGTACAAAAGATACTTTGGGGTGCTAAATCTGTGTAAACACAGAGATCCAGAACAATACTCTGTGGAAAACTTAAACAATCCTTGTAGACCTGATGCCTGAAGATGCTGAGCACAGGATAGTCTCTACTATAGCTATTTAATCAGATATATTTATAACCTTTCTATCCTTTAAAAATTGAACTCTGTGTTCCTTGATATGGGGCAAAGAAATCAATACGTGAAAAGGTAGTTATTTAAATTTTAATATGTTTCCATTTTTCTTGAAAAGGATTTTGTATATTCGACAATGAGATAACAAAACTATGAAAGTATGTTCCCTTTTAAAGGCACATGTGGTTGTTTCAGTCTATCATCCACTGTTGCAGACGGTGACAGAACATACTGCCTTGAGATTTTTTTTTTAATTTTTTGTATCCTTTCAGTTCAGATGATCTCACTGCACTGTTTGATTTATCATTATCCATTCTACAAACAGTGTCTTACTGAGGGAAACAGGATGTCTTAGGGCTGGCCTTAGGCACTAGAAAGTAGGCAGCTACTTGAGTCGAAAGGCCGCTGAGAGCAGCAAAAGGCCCTTTGAGCCAATGCCCATGGAAACAAGTAGCAACAGCTAAGGTAAAAATGTTTACCCTTCTGCTATTGCTAGTGAGAAAGGATTCAGAATGTATTAGGGACTGAGATGGAAGAAATGAAAAAGTCACTCAACTAACCACAACCTTCTGTAAACCTCTTTGTTTCAAAAAAAAGGTATGCTGTTTTCCAAGGGATTGTTGACCTTATCCTCAGGTAAGATTTTGTTTCTGCCTACCTTGTCTGAGACAGCTTTGAAGCTTACAAACCTACATATAAGATTCTAAAAGCTGTCTTTAGAATTTGCTTCTGCAGTAGTAAGAGAAGAGTGAATTGGTTTAGCTTGTTGGTTTGGTTTAGGGGTGGTTTTGGGGGTGTTTTTCATGGTGGAGTTTTTTGTGTTTTGTTTTTGGCTTGTTTGTTTGTTTTGTGGTGGTGGTGGTGTGATTAGGTTTGATTTTTTTTCCTCAAATGCAGATAGATTGCATTTCCTTTTAGTTCTTAATATGAACAATACTGCTTTGAAAACAATTCCCGAAAGCAAAAGCTCCTGTGTCTCCAAACATGATATATGTAACAGTGGTGATATTGAAACTGCAGGAAACTACAAAACTGTTATGAAGTATTTCCAGAAACCAGGCCCAGACACTCAAAACACATGTGAAATGTCAAAGTGACAGAATTAGGCTGTGCAAAGAATGCATTCCCTCACACAAAAACCCTCTGCACACAGCTGATGGAAACAATAAAGCATATGAAATTGTCCAGGAGATCGCCAAGACACCTGAGACACCTGCACAGAGGAAGGATGACTTAACAGAAAAATAAATATTGCTGTCTTTTACTTTAGTAGTTTTGACAGTCTGTGTCATAGGCTATGTCAAAGACAGTCTGTGGGGGAAGCAATCAACTTCAAGGTCACAAAGTTAACATGCCCACCATGCTGATTCAGCACAGTGGCATTTATCAAAGCTCACAGAATTCTACTACAGCACACAGAGCTTTCCTGGGCATCAGGAGATATCTGGCTTTTTTTTTTGTTTCCTACAGGCCTCTGTGTTCTGATGTCAGGGAGGGCATCTGCAGAAGCTGGCTTACCAAGCTGGCAGACGGAAGCGACAAGAAGAGTGATTTATCTCCTTCTAACCCATTTGTAGGAGATCAGTGCCCAAATGTTTGTAGTAAAAAGGTCAAGGTAATGAAATGCTTAATAATGCAACTTTTTCTTAGCTTGTCCTATAAAAGAAAAGAAAAAAATATTGCAAACCCAGAAAGAGACACATCAGAATCAAGAATACAAAACTACATTGAATCCCATCCTTTTTTTTTTCCCCCCAACCAAGACAGTGTTAAACCATCATTTTGAAATTCAAACTTCATAAGCTGTATTTTAGAGGTTTTTTGTTTGTGTTCTATTTTTTTACTCATAGAAAATAATGGCAAAAATATGGGACATTTCCTACTTTCCTATAATTACTTTCTCTTTAAAGTAATAGCCAATACATCACATAATAGAAAATGTGGTTTAATTTGGAATAGTCTGACTTCCTATTTATGAACAGCTTTGCAGAAAGGCTCAGTTTATGAGCTATGGTTGTTTCATAATTTATCATGCTGGAAGCTTTAGGTTTTCGCACTAAGAATAAATTTATGATGAAAGTTTGAAGATAAGAGATTTTATTATACTAGCAGGATAAAAGTAAGGTACACAAGCTTTCAGGATCTAGTTATACTACTTATCCCTTTCTTTGATTTTCACCAGATGTTGGATTTGAGACACTTTCAATAAATTGAGGGGAATATTCTATAGACAAAAGAAGAAAAATTATAAGATCATAAGTCCATCTAAAGTGTCTAAAATATAATGCACTCAATGGAGCAAGAGCAAGCAGTCTTAAGCCATACATAAGTATATTAAGACTCTGCTTTTTACTCAAATAAAATCCATATCCCAGTGGAAAAGTTCCTGTTTGTGAACAGTTCACAAAGGCATTGTGAAGCCCTCCGCTGTTTGTTTCCATGCAAACCCTGTGCAAACAAGTATTACCTTTGATCTTTGTGGAATGTGGATTCATCCAGTGTCCCTTCACAGAAAAAAAATGTTGAAATGTGCACTAGAGGGTCAAAAAGGATGGCAATAAGACAAAGTTGCTATTTATAATTTAGAATTATAAGGTCTTTATAATGCCATGCATGGGGATAATAGAAATGAAAGGAAAATACTTGTGTGAGAAATGAAAGAATTTCAATTAAGTAACCTTGTATTAGATGTTCAAATGACATGTATCATAAATAAAATAAGAGATTAAAATAAAAACCGACGTTTTGGCCAAAGTTTTGTATTTTGGATTGATGGAGTTAGGAAATTCATTACATTAAAAATTTTCAGCCCTGAAATTGTTGTTGGATTCTTGAGAATGCATTTCTGAATTCTTGAGAATGTATTTCTACTGTGATATAAAACAATTATCTTTATTAACATAGTAAACCCCCCCAAAACATAAGTACTTCATTATCAAAAGTATTATGCTAGAGGGAGGAAATATTCATACTCTAAAAGTATGCATATGGATATTGCATACTCTAAGAATAAAGTCTTTCACAATGAAAGTGTGGCTACCAGACCCACTGTCTCAAGAAACACATCAGATCTGTTGTCCATGTGCTCCACAGGTGGTTTGCACATGTGGAACAGAATGGATTTGCTTGGAACGTGATAAGCTACTGTGCATGTGCAAAAAAAAATTCTGCGAAGTCTGTGTAGGTATATGGTAGCACTTCCAAGAAACTTGGAACCTGAGGAGTTTTTGATAGAGACCATCTGTTTATCAGATACATATCCAATATACAAGTTCTGCCAATAGATCCAACAGCTTCCCAAGCTCACTTCACTTGCACTACTTCCTGCAAGTGCAAACTTGCACTTGCACTACTTCCTGCATATTTCCACTTGGACAAAAAAAACTCACAGAAAATAGCAGATGAAAACAACTCTTTACTAAACTAGCAAGTGCAGACATGTTAAATGAGAAGTGTGAGAAATAAGAAAGATCTTTTCCTAGTTCATTACATGAAAGTAGATTGGCCTCTCAATATGATTTCTCTTTCTCTCTTTTTCTCTTACACCCACACAGTCAATAGTAAAAATATCTTGGCTTTAAATGGCAAACAATTCCATTTTCATTCCTAAAATATCTTACACTATTCTCTGCATTGTTTCTGCAGCTTTCTGAGTTTATAAAGAGGCTACTGAAACAGTATGTACAGTTTCATTCACTGCTAAAGAGTGAACATTCAGCCATGATTTAGATATGCTAAGGAAACAATGGAAGCTACGTATCTAAGACACTCTAATTTAGCCTGATATGTTGGCTGTTTTTTGAAGTGTTTTCGAGTAGATATTTTTGACCAGCAAACTATGTTCCAAAAAAATCAAACTGGCTTTTCCTTGAAGCCTTTTAATCCAGCCCCTTGCCAAAATTTGAAGGTATTCAATGTGGTAGAATTATACAAAACATGAAGACTACACTTGGACATGAAGATTGCTCTCTGGATTCTTTTTGTTTAGTCTGAAGGTTTCTTTGTGATAACTGACATTTCATTTAAGTTCAACCTTTTAGCAGGTGGCCAGACTTTTATGTCTTTCATTTTGCAGGGTCCTCATTTGACCTCATGGCATGTAATTTGCCTCAGGGCCTGAGCCCTTGCAGCAGCTGAGACAATGCTCAGACAATATAAGATACTGTGAGGATACTATGAAGTATTCAAAGATTACCCATTATGCTAGGTCCAATTATGCCACCAGCAGCTGTGTAAATTTATCACTATAATCACAGGTATGTCCAATCAAAATGAGAGCTGATGCTATGTATTCCAGAATCTTTTGCAGCAGTATTTCATGGAAAGCAGGTAAATTAGTGGAGGTTTCTTTCAGAAAGACTTAACAAGGCAAATCACTATCGGATATGTGTATATCCCAGCTGCAGGCTTCCTAAATTAAGCAGTGTAGCAATGTCATATTTGAGCCTGTGATTGCTTCTAGCCTAAACAATGTAAACACAGTCTGCATGTAAAAGAGGAAGTATGCCCATAGTTGTGAAAAGAAATTAATTAATATTACTAATTTTTTTTCTAATTTATATTACATGTATTCACATACTTTAGCAATGAATTTAAAGGAAAAACTTGTTAGGAAATAAATTAAAAATTCAATGTATAACACAGTAGTGCAGGAAATATGCCCCGGGCCATATTGGATGAATATGATAAAACAAACCATTGCAATAGAGGTCTATTATGTGAACATTGAACACTGAATGAGACCAGAAAAAATGGTATGTAATTATGAAATTAAAGATTGTAGTGTTCTGTCTTTACACATGGATGTTATTACTCTTCCTGCAACTATTGCCAGCTATTGTCTGTCATGACCATCTCCAACAGGGTTATTTTTAGTTTCTTTGGAGGAAAAATGCTACTCTGCAATGTACATGGAAAGTTATTTTTCACAGAATAAAAAGATAATCGTAAAGGAATATTCCTTGTATGATTTTCCCATTTTATGACTATATGTTATTTTTGTATTTATATTTGAAAAACAAGTGCGTGCCAATGGCAGTAGGAGAATTCTTGGAGATGACTACAAGATTTTACTGTCAGTGATCACTGGAAACCTAGGCAAGCTAAAAATAATTTTTGCGTTACCTCTGCCTTTACAATTCTGCCCTACAGTTGTGCAAACCAAAAGTTTGATAACCTCAGAAATCTTACCCAGCTTTAAAGGTTCTGCAGAGATTTTTGCAGCAGCCAAATTTGATTTCAGGAACTACCACATTACCTGTGCAGCTTGTTTGGATTTTGTGAGCTTCTGACAACCAGGTCAGCTTCACATTAAAAATTCTCGTGCAGATGAGATGAATTATTATTAACTCTCTGAACCAAAAATTAGGACCACCAGTCATTTAAATCAAGGCCTGGATTGAGAAAAATTGTTCCCTCTTCACTGTGAAGAGTATTCATGCCTGCAAGAGTGGCAGTAAGAAGAATAAAATTTCTTTGACCTTTATCTTATCTCACACTGCTTATGCAAATTTTTTCCTTCTGAAAACAAGCCCATACTCTAACCAGATAGTGATATATGATTGACCCATAAATCTATTAAACTAAGTGTCACTCAGCATTATCTGGAGGCAATGCAGAAACTTAAATCAAGAGATAATTTCTTTTTTTTTTCTTTTTATTTGGTCCATAATGAAAAAAAATCTTTCTTTAAAGGGTTAAGTTCATTAGCTTCAACTTTTTTAATCTGCTCTGGAAATAGTGCCAGTTTTTCACACTCTGGAGAGAACTATTTTTTATTCAGGACTGTAAACAAATAAATGAAGTTATAAATAAAAATATTTTTGCCTCACTGATCCAGATTTTTATTTGAATAGTTTGGTATAGCCAATTTCAGAACAATTTGATTTAATTTGTCACTACTGATCAGCATCTTTTGAGTCATGATTTTATCTTTTGTGACCAATAAAGATACTGAACCAAAGGAAACACACAATGGACATTTTTTGTTGATTGGACAGTTTATTTATATTTTGGCAAAATTATAACAATGTAGCACCTTACTGGTAAGAACTAGAGAGCAGAAACCTGCTTTTCCTGCTTTTTTGTCTATCAGTATGTATTGTTAAAAGATTTTTTTTTTATTTCTGTATGACTGATGCAAAATTCAATTAAAGTAGATGACATTCTTCAAATTTTTACAATGTAACTGGGAGACAAATTCTTTCAGATAGATGGCACAATTGCAAAACTTGTAAGATTTCAGAATGAGAGTATCAGGACTACAATTACTTTTGTTGCTTGTGAGCATTGCAGGTGCTGCAGCTTCGAATTCTGAGTTGTTTTGCTATTGGTTGAAATACTGACAGACCCATAACGTGGCCTGGACTATGTGTCGGAGCGAGTTCTCCTTTCAGACCATTTATATGGATTAAGAGGAGATCCCTGTCCATCGCTGTTCTCCTGGTGGTGTGGCACCTGGCTGGGCTGTGACACAACCCCCAGGGCCCGAGAGGCCCGAGCAGTCACCGCAGGATCAGCGAGGAAAGGAGCGAAACAGGCCTTGCCTGCAAGTCGGAGAAAATCATTTATTAGAGCAACATAAATCGTAGCATAACTTGAACTCAGAGAAGGGGTGAGGACCCAGACAAAGGCAGGGCAGTGGATTTTGAGGAGCAGAATCAGGTGGAGTTTAGGATCGAGGGATCCATAGGGAGAAGACTGGGGAGGGACACAACCTGGGGTTTACAGAGCACAAATCAATGGGGAGGTAATGGGAGGAAATTAATAT
The DNA here is from genome assembly GCA_013397095.1 of Sterrhoptilus dennistouni. Lineage (NCBI taxonomy): Eukaryota > Metazoa > Chordata > Aves > Passeriformes > Zosteropidae > Sterrhoptilus > Sterrhoptilus dennistouni. The sequence goes on from VWZU01016056.1 coordinate 193,157, forward strand.
AAACAAACCAATGGAGCCTCCAAGAATAGGGATTCGCCAAGGAGGCAGTACAGGCAGGGGCTGGTACCAGGGAGGATTGACAGAGAACCTTCGGGAATAACGGGTAGGTATCAGGGATGACTGACAGCTTAATGGATGGGGACAGCTTAAGCTAAACCAACAACCCTTGGGGAGAAAAGGAACAAATCATGGGGGATCAAAACAAAAAATTATACATCACCTATCAAAATGGTATGTCTGAAATGGCATGTATTTATATTTGGAATTTATTCTCTTCTCTCCAAGGCCACTGGTATACTGAAGAGGTAAAGGCAATATGGGGCTACTCCTGCCAAATAGTGCAGATTTATTTTTCTACTATCTTTTTTCAAACTCTAATATTTAATGTTACTGTGTTGGAGTCTAGGGAATCCCTCTGGGTGCCCTGGGAAAGTTACAGACCTTGGTAGAGAGGCCTGGAACCTGAGAAAGAGGGTCTGAGGTCTGTGCAGGGAGGTTTGCCTGGCACAGAGCCCAGGAAGACACAATCTTTGATTTCAGTCCATGGGAAAAACTTCCAGCACAGAGAAGAATTACAAATCACAAATGTGTGACAGATAGTAGTGTAGTTTATCACCAAGTAGAAAGTTTTGTAGTTTTGGGTTTTTAGAATGGACCTGAGTGGGAGACAAGATGGAGGAATTAGGGCGGTACCTTGAGTCCTTCTCCTTCTCCCTTGGCATCCATCTTCTGCAGTGACGTGGGCACAATGTAGTTTGAGGGGATTGGCTTAAAGTAGAAATGACCCTTCTTGTANGTGTCCAAGCTGCTGTGAACACCTTGGCCGGACACAAAGAAGTTATAAGCTAAGAATTAATAAACAACGCAAGAAACCAGAGAAAACCAAGACCTCGAGACTCCCGTTCATTCTCGCGCTGAGCACAGACTTAAAGCCCTCAGAGGTCAGAGAGGGAAAAAGAACCATTCGAACCACCAGCCTGAATCCCACGTGAGGAAACAAAAACCCGAAATTACTGCAAGCATAAAAACACTTTCATTTAAAATATAACTTTAGACATCTGCAAGTTTTGTGTTGCTGAAACAATCCTTTTTTTTTTCTTTCTTTCTGGGAGGGAAGTTGAACTTCAAACTGTATCACCCAGCAGTATGTATGCACAGCTTAAAATGAGTAGAAACTGGGTACTAATATATTTAGAAACCCATTCCTTCTACAAATGTCTGTTTCCTAGAGGATATTCCAAATAATGGTTATGTCAGTCAAATATGCAAAATTCCCAAGTGTATATTGTAGGGAAGTTTTACATTCAGATACTTGGCTACTTATTTGAGACACATTATTAATATACTTGATTGAAAGACTTTGGATCATTCTCACAGAATAGACTTACACTGATTTCAAACTGATTCTACAAGCAGTGCAGTGCCCTAATACATAGTCCTTGGAGATTTGAAAGCCTTCCACAATTTGTGGGAAGTTGTTTGGTCTTGCTTTGTACTTCTGCCAAACATGCAGAGAGCTACATTGTTTAAAGCAAAAAATACAAGAAATTAATTTTGCATTTATTTTCTTTGTGTGCTCTCCATAAGTAGGCTTCAACCTTCAAGTGACTGTTATTCAGAATAAAATCTTAGACAGTTATGTTCCAATGTTAGGCTGTATTTTAAAATTATATGCCACCAATCTGGTCCAAGCCCTCGACCCAAGCAGGGCTGCCCAAAGACAGGTGCCAATACCATGGAGAAATTTTCAGTATGTTCAAGGATGGAGATTACATCACCTGGGCAATCTGTGCCAATGCTGCTTTTACCCTCACAGTGAAAATGTTACTGGTTCAGAGGGAGACCCCTGTGTTTCAGTGAGTGTCCATCCCCTCTGGTCCTGTCGCTGGACACCACTGAAAAAAAGCCTTGCTTCTTCCTTTTCACTTAAGGTCCTCCTGAGCCTCCCCTTCTCTGAACAGTCCTAACTCCCAGCCTCTCCTCTTCAGAGAAATGCTCCAGTCCTTTCATTTTGTTTTATCCCTTCATTGGTCTCCCTTCAGTATGTCCAGTATGCATGAGGAACCCAGCACTGGACACAGTAGTCCAGATGCAGCCTCACCAGTGCTGAGTAGAGGGGATGGATCACCTCCCTCACCCTGCTGGCAACACAACTCCTTTTGCAGCCCAAGATACCATTAGCCTTGTTTAGTGTGAGAACACATTGCTGACTTATGTCATCACTCATGTAAATCCCAATTATAATAAAAATTTTCTTAAAGAGGAAAGAAGAAAATTAAAGACATTTCTAGGGTATTGATTAGACAACCATGCCATATTTCTGGTAAGAAATGGCATGTAAACCCACCAATCTTTCTGGTAAGAAATGGCATGTAAAACCAACGTGAAAGCAACTTACAAGTTCTCATTATACCTGAACTTTCTCAGAGAATAAAACTCACTCTTATATTTTGAAATTTGCAGTTTGTGAGAAAACTACTGAGTAGAATTTTGGAGTTGATGCAAAAATCAGTCACTTTTGTGAACAATGATACTTGTAAATAGTTATTTAGGACTTCCTTACACAAAAAACTTCCTTACTTGGATAGCCATTGTTTCTCTGAAAAGAAAACTCATTCTCTCATAGAATTAATGAATTGCTTTAATATTGAATTTCTTTAATATATTAAAGAAAATATATTTCAGTCACCATAACATATGACAGCTTAATGGGTGCAGTAGAAATGGAAACCCTGACATCATTTGAGGGGAAAAAAAATGAGATACAACTCTTCCTTCCTTCCTTTTCTGCTTTACACTTACGGACAATACTGAAATGTCTCTGAGACATGCCTGAAGGTCTAAGCTACACATCCTGGCTTTCAGTCCTTCCCACTCCTGTCCCATCCCTGGAGCATCAAGCGGGTTTGTGTCCAAACCTGTGCTGTATCATGAAGACAAGATTACTGCGACAGCTCCTTACACACTCCAAATTGAAAAAAAAATGTTGATGAACTAGTCTCCAAACCTTCAAAACTGATAGCAGGCAGACACCATTTTCCTTCTCACCTGTGATGTCAAAATTGAAGGCACAGCTTGATATGCAAAGTGGTGGGTCTGCAAGTCTTGTCAGTTCACCTCCATCCCTTCTCAAGAATTTTTGTTTGCACCCTGAAGTCCTCTTAGTCCTCCACAAGTCCCTGCTGCACTAAACATCAGTGCTCCTTTGGCACCCAAAAGAGCAAGAGCCACTTCAGCATTGGAAAACTCTCGGATATTTATCTGTGAGTTAGTAGTTAGGTGGGACAAGCAGCAGTGTTCAAGTCAAGAAGAGGTTAAAGTTTTAAGGAGTTGGGCACCAAAACTTTTATAAATCTCTTACGGCAAAGCTAAGCTGTTATATTTTAGAACTTTTTACACAAAGGTAAAACTGAACATTAAAAAAATACTAAAAATGTTAACATGAGTGATACAAATTATATCTTTTATTAGCACTGGTGTCCAGATTTTCAATAGGTTTTACACACACAATTTAAAAAGTAAGATAAATATTTATTGCATAGAATTACTTTAGAGTAAAGCTATACATCCCTGTTGCGCATTGACTGTAGCAGTTTTACATTTTCAGGAGTAAAACTGGACTTTTAAACTAGTAAAACCAAAATGACACGCATATAAGACCTCTCTGAACTAGAACTAATTTTTCTGAAAACCTCAAACCAACAGATCACATGCATGTATGTGTGGAAAGAAAATCAAGTTAAATAAAAAGTAAATGCTATGACAGTGCTTTTAAGCTCAGGATCTTAGTCTCCATGCTAATATCCTCAATCTCCCAGGTCAGATTAAATTTTCCATTATGTATTGTGATGTTGTTTCCTGATCAAAAGTGGATACAGAAAACTGGTTGCGTTGGTTTAGCACAGATGGTGAGGTGCAATCGGTGGTTTCCTTTGAATTAACAACCAAAATAGCCGACGGCATGCAGGGATACACCTCTGGGAAACACAGCCTTAAAAGCTGGAAGGAAGCCTGGGCTCGCTCTCTTCCTTCCACCTTCACAGGCGGTCGGTCAGGCGGTGCGGGCTCTCCCCTCTGGAGGGCCCAGCACGGCCCGGCCCTTCACGGGAGGCCGCGGGGCCGGAGACTCCCGGCCCGGGGAGGGGATGGTGTGTCCTGGAGGGGATGGTGTGTCCTGGAGGGGGCGATGTGCCCCCATCCCGGCCCGGGTTGGCTTTTTATCAGCTGGAATCA